>CM064552.1:20906980-20921980 GCA_032716605.1 Paralithodes platypus | reverse complement strand
CGGGAAGAAGGCAGAGATAGCTGGATAATAGTCAGAGGCGGGAATAGAGAGAGAAGTTGATCGGACCGCCACAGCGTCGCGAGCGAGAACATCAACCTGCTCATTTCCATGGACACCAACATGGCTAGGCATCCAACAAAATTGGACAACCTCTTTCCGAGCAGAGAGACTGACAAGCCAATCGTGGATGGCAAGAACCAACGGATGAACAGCAGGGAAAGACTGCAAGAGAAGAAGGGCACTGTAAGAGTCAGAAAATAGAGTAAAGGAGGAAGAAGGAAAGAAGCACATGAGACGGACGGCAAAGAAGATAGCGTAAAGTTCGGCAGTCAGAACACCAGCTGGAGAAGGGAGAGAATACTGATAAGAACGAGAAGGAAAAAGGATCGCAAACCCGATGCCAGAAGACGAACGGGAGCCATCAGTGTAAACCGGGGTAGAAGAAGAATGCTGTGTAAGGTGTACAAGGAAATGAGAACAAAGAACTGAGGGCGGGGTAGAGGACTTAGAACAAGGAAAAATAGAGAGACACAAGGAAATACGAGGAAGGAGCCAAGGAGGACACTTACTGAGCCGGAGCTGAAGAACATGGAAGGGGAAAAAGAAGAATGAGAAAGTAAGGAATCCATACGAGAAAGGAAAGGGGGCCGAAGGCGAGAATGAGACGGAACAGGAACAGTAGGAAGAAGAGAGGTCTGCAAGGAAGGAAACTGAAGCGACCGGGCGTAGTACCGGAGAGAGAGAAGGGCCCGACGTCGGTACAAAGAAGGGACGCCGGATTCAGCATAGAGGCTTTCAACAGGGGAAGAGCGAAAAGCACCCAAGGCAAGACGTAAACCGAAATGGTGAACAGAGTCAAGTTTATGGAGGACTGTGTCGGAGGCTGATGAGTAAACCTGACAACCATAATCGAGTTTAGAAAGAACAAGGGCAACGTGAAGGCAAAGAAGGAGAGCACGGTCGGCACCCCAAGTGAGGTGGGACAGTGTCTGGAGGAGACGAAGACGGTGCAAAGCAGTAACCTTAACAGAGGAAACATGAGCTGCCCAGTTAAGACGGGAATCAAAGACAAGACCCAAGAAGGTAGTCGAAGAGCGATACGGTAAAACGGAACCATACAGTTCAAGAGAAGGACGCGAGATAACGTGGCGACGACTGAAAGACATAGCACAAGATTTAGTCGTAGAAAAACGAAACCCGTGAGCAGTGGCCCATGACGAGGCAGCCACAATTGCTGATTGGATAAGGGAGCGTAACGCAACAATATCCGAATCAGCCGCATAGATCGCAAAGTCGTCGACATATAAGGAGGACCTGACCGTAACCGGAAGGGAAGAGATAATGCCATTAATGGCTATGAGAAAGAGGATAGTACTTAAAACGGAACCCTGAGGTACACCTTCTATCTGAGGGAATAACCGAGAAAACGAGGAATTCACCCGGACACGAAAAGAACGAGAGGAAAGGAAAATACGGATAAAGACGCCCATATTACCACGGACATGAAAAGAACGGAGTTGGCATAAAATATGATGTTTCCACGAGGAGTCGTACGCCTTCTCGAGATCGAAGAAAACAGCAAGAACTGACTCATGGCGAGCAAAAGCAGACCGGACGTAGGTCTCCAAACTAAGTAAAGAGTCGATAGCGGACCGAGCACGCCGAAAACCAAACTGGGTCGAAGACAGAAGCTGACGTGACTCGAGAAGCCACATCAGGCGGACATTAACCATCCGTTCAAACAGCTTGCATAAACAACTCGTCAAGACAATAGGGCGATAGTCTTGGGGCGAGAAACCCGACTTTCCAGGCTTAAGAAAAGGAATAGTAAGAGCAGAACTCCATGCAGGAGGGAAAACACCAGACGACCAAACCTTATTAAAAATAGCCAATAAAAATACCAAAACCTCAGTGGAAAGATGCTTAAGCATTAAATTATGGACGCCATCAAGACCCTCAGAAGTAGCCTTACAGGCACGAAGAGCGGAGAGCAACTCGCAGGAAAAAAACGGGGCGTTGTACGACTCTGCCGAAGACAGAGTGAAAACAACTGGAGAAGTCTCTGCGACGGCTTTAAGTGAATGAAATTCCGGGGGGAGATGAGAGCCACTACTGACCGAGCTAAAGTAAAGACCCAAATGATCGGCGACTACCTCCGAGTCAGCAACAGACTCCCCATCAACATGAAGCACAGGAGAATGAGGAGGTAAACGCCTGCCCGAAATCTTGCGAATGCGCTTCCAGACGAACTGAACAGGAGTAAAGGACGTAATGGAGGAAACATAGGACACCCAACTCTGACGTTTAGCAGACCTGACTGTGCGACGGAGGAAGGCAGACGCCTGACGAAAAAGTATAAAAGAACGATCATGAGCGGGAGTTAAAACGCTTACGACGAAAGCTCTTCCAAGAAGCCCGTTTGACGCGGAGAGCCTTGGAGCAGTTCGGGGACCACCAAGGAACACATTTAGACGTAAAAGGACGGGAAGTCCGAGGAATAGAGACTAAGGCAGCACTCAAAACTGTGACTAGAAAAAAGGCTAGTAAATCATGTACAGATGAAAAATCAGACGGAGGTAAGGAAGGGATAGATAGTGAAGCAAAAGTGAATCCTCCAAAACAGACCAATGAAAAAGAAGAGACAGGGAAGGGGAACACAAAGAAAGATCAAGACAAGAAAAAAAAAGTGTTCTAGCATCAAAATGAGTCAGGGAACCAGTATTAAGGAGAAAGAGGTTATTATTAGTAATGAAAGGCTCTAATGCACGACCACGTGAGGTAATAGCAGAATCACCCCACAGGGTGTGCCTACAATTATAATCACCAAGCAATAAAAACGGAGGAGGCAGCCGAGCTAAAAACATGGTAAAAGAGCCAAAATCGACGGGAACAGAAGGAGAGAAATAAAGAGAAACAACCGTAATCCACCGACCAAGAAAAACCCTAACAAAGGTGCAAGGGAGGGAAGTAGGGCAGGAAAACTCTTCATAAGGAACAGAGTGGTGAAGGAGAATACAAGTGTCGGAAAGAGAATGAGGAGAACTGAGAAAACGGTAGCCAGGAACAGGAATCGGAGGAGAAAGAAGACGAGTCTCCTGGAGACAGACAACCTTAGGGGAATGGGAAGAGAGTAAAAAACGCAAATCGTCTCTCTGAAGAGAAAAACTGCGAAGGTTCCATTGCAAAATGGACATACTAAAAACACTAAAAAGAAAGTACGAGAAAATAAGCTGTAAAAGAGAGAATAAAAACGATATATACAAACACATATCAGAGAGGCGGAACAAAAACTCGCCGAACTAAAGAGGAACAAGGGAGGAAAAAGAAAAAAAGAAAAAACAAAAAGAGAAGAAAGGAACGGAAAAAGAGAAGAACACAAAGAAAGGACAAAAAAGAGAAAACATCAATAAAAGTATCACACAAGTGGGAATAAAACAGATACACTATAGACAACACTGACGCACACAATACAGCAAACAGCGGGAAAGACGCATACATACAAGAGGAAAGAAAGAGGGACAAAGAACAAGAAAAATAAGAACACACAGACTTATGTACAACGAAGAAAAGACTGATGAGGTTAACGGTGAGTAATAATGGAAGGAATGGGGGACGAGGAAGAACAAGGAGGGAAAGAAGATTGATAACCAGGTGCCATAGGGAGGCTTAATAGGGAAGGAGAAGAAGAGATAGGAGGGCTAGAGGGAGAGGGAGGAAGGGGAGAGGAGGGAGGGGGAAGGACGGGAGGATGAGGGTCGGGAGGATGAGGAACGAGAAGGAGAAGCCAGGGAGGGGGAAGGCCAGAGGAGGGAGGGGGAGTGGTAGGGGAAGGCGGGAGAGGGGTACCCGAGCGTAGAAGGGATGGGATGAACGTCGGCAGAAACGGAAATAGGCGGCGGATGAGAAGAAAGAATATACTCCTCAATCTTGGGCAAAGATTCAAAGGATAAGTCTAAGGAATCGGGGGGTTGGACACAGGACGAAGAAAGAGGAGAAGGGGAGGAGGAAGGAGGGAGCTTTTTCTTCTTCCCACTGGGACTCGGGCTCCGCACACTGTGGAAGCGGTCCCTGCGTTTAGAAGAGGAGGCGGGAGAGGAAGAAAGGGAGGAATGGGGCAAATGTTTCGAAACTAGTTTGGTAGAGGAGGCAGGAAGCCGGGAGGGAATCTTGGAACTGCGAGACGAGGACGGAGGAAGAGAACGAGGAGGAGGCGTCGGATTAGAACGCTGGCGGATGGGGCGTTGAGACAAACCGGAAGAAGTGGAGCGAGGAAGAGTAGTGGAAGGAGGGGGGGCAGAAGTAGGAGTAGAAGAGTTAAGAACAGAAAAAGAGTTAGATAAAGGGAGAGAACACGATGAGACAGCCAAGGGGACGGGGGAGACAGAAGAAACTGAAGGAGGAGAGGAAGAAGGATGAGAAGAAGGGACAGACGACGGAACCGGAGAAGTAGAGGGAGAGGAGGACGAGGATGATGGAGGCGGAAAGTGGGGGGGGGGGCGGAAGAAGTGGAGGAGACGGGAGGGTGAGATAGAACAGTTGAAAACGGATGAGGGGAGAAGCCCAGGCGGCGAGCTGCCTGACGAGCCATAGAATGAGTAAGGCCATGCAATGTCTTAAGGATCGTAACTTCAGACTCGAATTTGAAAACGGGACAATCTCGGGAATCAGCAAAATGGGAGCCCTGACAGTTTAGGCAGCATCGTATCGGAGACCGGCAGTCACCGACGAGATGGCCAGATTGTGCACAGCATGGGCACCTAGGGCAGTTGGGAGTGGAAGAGCGACAGTACTTAACAGAATGCCCAAAGCGCTAGCAACCGCGACACTGCTGAGGACGAGGTAGGGACTCAGTGACGGGCAGGCGAGTACCGCCGACAATAACGTGAGAAGGGAGAGCCCGACCATCGAACGTGATTTTGGCGATATTGGCGGGATGGCGGCGATTGGTGCGAGGTGGGATGGTGTAGCAGACAAGACTAACCACAACAAGGTCTTGAGCAACAACAATAGACTTAATAAGGTCGGCACAGTCTGCGAACTGCCTACCACTGAGACGGATGGAAGGAGGGATCAGGACGGTACCCGTACAAGAGTTCAGTCTTTGGTCTTCAAGGGTTGGGATGGAAGTTCCGGAGAAGTCGACAATGGTCGACATAGCAGCAGCCTGACGTTCGTTCTGGACCGTAACGAGACGGGAGTCATCATGGCGGGAGTGGAAGGTGACATCCCTGCCCACCTGCCGAAGGAGACGCAGGTGGAACAGGAGGTCATCTCCGGCGAGAGGAGCTGAGGCAGGGACTGAGAAGAACTTAATAAAGTCAGCAGGGGCAAAGAGTGAGGATAAAGGGAGAACAGAAGAACGAGGGCGAGGAGCGGAAGTAACGGGAGGAGAAGGAAAAGAAGAAGAATGTGGAACGGGTGGGAGATACGGTTCTAAAGTGACTATACGAGAGGAAGGGGAAGAAACCGAGGAAGTGGAGGAGGACGAGGGAAGAAGAGTGGAAGAGGAAGCAGAGGAGAGAGCGAACGGACGAAAGGAAGAGGGCTGATCAGGTAGAACGGAGTGGGACACGGAAGAGGACGAAGGGGCAGGAACTGAGTGAGCGACTAGGGAGGAAGCGAACGTAGAGGAGGTAGACGTGCCAAGAGAACTCGACACGACTAGGCTCGGAACTGTATGACGAGCAGAGGTCGAATGGACGGTCACAGGCAGTGCATGGGTCGGTAAAGGACCCGGTATAGAGGTAGGCAAAGATCTACCACCAACCGAGGACAGGACGGGCAAGGAAGGAGAGACAAACACATCAGCCATATCATCGCCAGCGCCGGTGATCGAAGATCCAGAAGAAGGCTCCATAAGACGAAGGTAACATGGTTCATCCGGGAGAAGCTCCACACCCACCACGGAGCCACAAATTAGAGGACAAGGTACATGCCCCAGGAGTCAAACCCGGATATACACCCCGACCCCCTGTGCCTAATGGGCGGTCAACTCGTCAGTATCGGGTCCAGCACAGAGGGCGAGATTTGACGATATAAGATTCCCCTCGTGCGGGCACGTCAGGTACTACAGTTCTACGGGTGGAAGGGAACGCCGTCCACATCCACCCTCCACCAAAGCATAAAGAATAGTCCAGCCGGCAACGATAGAAGAAGGTGAAGTAAACAAAAGGAAAAAGGTAGAGGGGGGAAAAAAAGACAGAAAAGAGGTACCTCGCAGGCTTCTGGAAACCAACGAGGAGGGAGGTCATAGTCCACGAGGCCGACGGGGCCCCAATCCTAAGAAGGGCTGTGGCCCCCCCCCCCCCCCCGAGGAACAGAGGCTACCGGCCACGCTTCAAGCCCCGCCACCACGACAAGGTGGCTCCCTAACGGCGGGGAGATAATATAATAGGTTTCATAGAGTATACCGTACTAGTATTTTGCAGCATGATCCATGACAGTATATTTCACAAATTTGACGAGGTGCATGTGCGATATATTCTTTTATTTTATGTTGTCTGGTGTGTATCATATATATATATATATATATATATATATATATATATATATATATATATATATAGTATATATATATATATATATATATATATATATATATATATATATATATATATATATATATATATACTGTATATATATATATATATATATATATTTATTTATTTATTTATTTATTTATTATATATATGTATTTGATTTAAGAGGACAATGTTAGCAGAAGAATATTTCGACTTGTGTAGCACCGTGACAATATATTTAGAACAAATTTCGTCACAAAATACGTTCCCTGAAGGAAAAGTGAAACGTCTGGTATATAGGATTGAGTGAGGCGCCAGTCCTCGGAAGTTCGGACTCTGGACCAGAAATACCCGTCTCTCCAGGACCTAAGGATTTGCTTTATTTATGTTATCCTTCCAGTACCATGAAGCCTCTCATAAGGGGAAGTGTTAAATTTGCTCCCTAGACTCCCATCAATATAAACCTATTACCTGCAAGACCACCCGGGGTGGTGTGAGTTGGATAAAGTGGTGTGAGTGATATGGAGTGGGATAGAGTGGTGTGAGTGAGATAGAGTGGTGTGAGTGGGATAGAGTGAGTGGATTTGTGGAGCGTCAGTGGAGGTTTTTGACAAGTGGTTTGTGTGAAGTGTAAATTAGTTGGTGGTGTACGGAGAGAGAGAGAGAGAGAATACAAAGTTTCTATTCGTCACTCCTATTTTCAACTTTGTCTTTTATTCACTGGTATTATTCATCAAGTATCCTCCATGATGTTCCAAATTATTCATCATTCATTTAGTATTAGTTTTTTTAGGAGACTCGCTTTTGTTTTCTCTTATGACTGTTGTGTTTATTACTTTTCTGGCGTGTTTGGTTTCCTTAATTCTTGTTCAATGGTTATCTTTCCTACTTGATATTTTTTAAAGTGATAGAAAGAAATGAATGCCGAAAAGAGGAAGTAACGAACAGGAAGGAAAGAAGATAACAAAGACGAAACGAAAAAGGAGACTAGAGAAAGGAATGAAAGAAGGAAGACACTTAATTAATTGGAAGATAAACAAAATGTACATTAATTATTTCATGGTTTCATTACCCATTCATCTGTCTCTCATGTTCCCGTTCTACTATTCTGGATTTGTAAGGCTGTATATCTTCCATAAATATTGGCCGATATTAGTGTGGACAGCATTGGTTATTTTTTCGATTTTATTTTTTACAGGGTAAGTCCTTGGAAACAAATTCATGTAATATACATAGCGATCTTTATAGCATTGTGTATTGCAGATTTAGTTACAAATTTACCTTCGACTAGTTTTATATTTATTTAATATATATATATATATATATATATATATATATATATATATATATATATATATATATATATATATATATATATATATATATATATATATATATATATATATATATATATATATATATAAATTATATATATATATATATATATATATATATATATATATATATATATATATATATATATATATATATATATATATATATATGTTAGTAAAGCCAAGTAATACATTTTCTTTAATACATACGAGGTTGAAAGAAATGGCAATTTCTGCGTTGGAAATGTTATTATTCAAAGTTTCCAGGTCTCTGATGAGTTTTCGCTGGGTGGCAGGAAGTAGATGAATGAGATTAGCTAAATTCATGGTGGTACAGGGATACATTAACGTACATGATGATACAGGATATACAATGCGTTTCACTGGACAACCAGCATTATCAAGTAAGGATAGAATGATATAAAAGGTAAACAGGAAGGTTATATAATTATAGAGGGTGGAGGATCAGAGGAGGCAAAAATCAGGGGGCAAAAGTCTGCTATTGGTGGAGGGGTATTCTAGGAGTGTAAAAGAGAGATCCGCGTCATGCAGGCGCACTGGATGCGGGAAGGTGGTGGTCGGTTAGCGGGGTCGAAGCTGATTGGCTGCGTGTCGAGGGGCGTGGCCTAAGTTGCGTAGTACGTGTTGTGCCGGCAGAAAACGAAGCTGAAGCAGGTAGCGCGGGGGGCTGCGTCAAGGGCACCGGAGGGCGAGGGCGGGCGTTAGGTCCTGTAGGATAGTGCCTTTTGGCAGAAGGAAGGATCTGAAGGTCCAGAGTTTGGTTGTTGATGTTAGGATGTAAGGCTTGGATATATAACGCTTCGAGTATAGGTAATCTCCTTGGGTCACTTTCTTTATCGAGTAAGGTGGTGTGTTTCTCTAACTCGTTGCGTGTGAGGTGGGGGTGGTTAGGGGTGAGATAGTGGTCTTTGATGGCTCCAGCCTGAAGGTGAAGACGTCTTTCACGTCGGTTAACTCTTCACCTTCAGGCTGGAGCCATCAAAGACCACTATCTCACCCCTAACCACCCTCACCTCACACGCAACGAGTTAGAGAAACACACCACCATACTCGATAAAGAAAGTGATCCAAGGAGATTACCTATACTCGAAGCGTTATATAATTATCCAAGCCTTACATCCTAACATCAACAACCAAACTCTGGACCTTCAGATCCTTCCTTCTGCCAAAAGGCACTATCCTACAAGATCTAACACCCCCCCCTCGCCCCCCGCGCTACCTCCTTCAGCTTCGTCTTCTGCCGGCGCCACACGTACTACGCAACTTAGGCCACGCCCCTCGACACGCAGCCAATCAGCTTCGACCCTGCCAACCGACCACCACCTTCCCGCATCCAGTGCGCCTGCGTGACGCGGATCTCTCTTTTACACTCCTAGAATACCCCTCCACCAATAGCAGACTTTTGCCCCCTGATTTTCGCCTACTCTGATCCTCCACCCTCTATATAATTATACCCTTCCTGTTTACCTTTTATATAATTCTACCCTTACTTGATAATGCTGGTTGTCCAGTGAAACGCGCGTCGTATACCCTGTATCATCATGTACATTAATGTAACCCTGTACCACCATGAATTTTGCTAATCTCATTCATCTACTTCCTGCCAGCCAGCGAAAACTCATCAGAGACCTGGAAACTTTGAATAATAAAATATCCAACGCAGAAATTGCCATTTCTTTCAACCTCGTATGTATTAAAAAAAAAAAAAAAAAAAAAAAAAATATATATATATATATATATATATATATATATATAGTATATACAGTATATGTACTGTATACAGTACTGGCCTGGTAATCCAAAGGTCCCGGGGTCAAATCCCGATGTATCAATGGGAAGATATTATTGGGATGGAATTTGTGCTGTACCTAGTATCAGTGCATTACCACAAGCCCACCGAAACGTCAATAAAATACCCTCATTGTTCCCTGATTAAATAGCACTGTATGAATATTCCCATATTCAAAATATGCTATAGGGGTGCAATGCCTGGTGAGTTATCTACTCAACAGGTGGCGTTGTGTGTGTAAGTGTGAGAGCCCGAGTGTAGGGGGTGAGACAGTGAAGCATGGGAACGAGGTGGCTTCAGAGATGGGGTCGTTTCGGGCCATGAGTGAGCACCGTTCCTCATGTGAAGGCAAGATGGCAGGTGCTCGTTGTACTCTACGTGCTTCACATGTCTCACTCCCTAGACTGGAACAAGACCTCACAGGCTTCACTGTTCATTGTAAAGCGGTGAATGTTAAGGCTCTCAGCCTATGCCCGAGAGGAAGTAAGTTGGAATATAGAAAACACAAAAAAAAACAAAAAAAAAACAATACAGTATATACAGTGTATATAATTATGTATTATATTAATTTATATTAATTTGTTTAAGTATTTAAGGCAGGAAGGACAGTGAGGGAGAGGCAGACGGAAAATAGGATGGATGGATGGAGTTACGAGGTATATGGGTGAAAATGGAGTTGGCTGAGAAGAGGGGCGATGGCTTACGGTTGACATAGGAGCATGGAGGCAATTCATTCATGGCCATCCCGAATGTATGTAAGCGTGTTTTGATATTTTACTATAGTCTATTTTTCTCCAGCTGATGGAAATTTGCCCATAACTTCATCATAATTACTTTGCTATTACGAAGATTTTGTAGCGAAATATGTTGCTGATTATGTAAACTTGACAATAAGATGATACAAAGACGCACCAAGTACCGATAAATTACCTGCTAAATCATTCAATTTGCCATCAGCTTGGAATAAACCGACTATAGTATTCCTGACATGAAATACCAATCTGGCAAACTTCACTTGAAAACCATGTTCCAACAAATCCGATCATGGAGGTGAGGCAACACAATCACCAACATCCAAATTACATATCCAGCAGATCACATTACTATTATCCAAATCCCAATGTCCCGCGTTTCTACCACCATTTGTCAATTCCGAGGCGGACTCAGATATTGCAAATGTATTCAGTGTGTGTGTACGGTAACTTTTATTTGTGTTAGCCATACGGGTCAGCAGTGCACGGAAACACGAATGCTTATTTCCCTCGTGTTTATGCAAATTGATGCGTTGCGGTATATGGCACATGGAAATTGTAGTGTGTGAAATTATACAACTACATAATATATCCATACGTGCATACACACTCATATTATATTTTGCACACAAATATTTAGGCATTATCTAACCCATAAGTGTTTGTAAACGACAATATATTTTGTATTTTTCCAATTGATACCATGGATACCTCTATTTGATTTATCAGTATTACTACTACTACTACTACTACTATGCACATGAGTACACAACACGAGCATATATTCACACAATACGTACACAACACACACACGCACACGGGCGTGCGCGCGCGCATAACTAACGCGCATATTCACATTCACAATATCAAATACAGGACTATAAAGCTTAACTTGCACCTTAGCCAAATCGAATCGAATATAATCCATCATACGAGCAACTACATCATATATAGCTAATCATACTTAGAGGGAGACATTTATATATTTGGTTATTTATGTACTAATATATTTAATTATTATAATCTATTAGTTTCCTCCCTAAACTTCCATCAATCTTGAAAAAATAATGATACTAATATTAATAATAACATAAAACAAAATTCCACCCACTTCCAGACAATTTTGTGCATTTTTCGGTAAAAATATGTCTCGGTCAAAGGCCGCTTTTTCCTAAATTGCAGGCTTGCTATCACTTACCAGGAATAACTCGTGTGGGATGTGGGAAAAGCTTAAGTGGGATGTGGGAAAAGCTCATGTGGGATGTGGGAAAAGCTCATTTGGGATGTGGGAAAAGCTATATTGAGAAAAGCTTGTGTGGGATGTGGGAAAAGCTTGTGTGGGATGTGGGAAAAGCTCATTTGGGATGTGGGAAAAGCTTGTGTGGGATGTGGGAAAAGCTATATTGAGAAAAGCTCATGTGAGATGTGGGAAAAGCTATATTGAGAAAAGCTTGTGTGGGATGTGGGAAAAGCTTGTGTGGGATGTGGGAAAAGCTCGTGTGGGATGTAAGAAAATCTTGTGTGGGATGTGGGAAAAGCTTGTGTGGGATGTGGGAAAAGCTTGTGTGGAATGTGGGAAAATCTTGTGTGGGATGGGAGAAAAGTTTTTGTGCGATGTGGGGAAAGCTTGGGTGGGATGTGGGAAAAGTTTGTGTGGGATTTGGGAAAAGCTTGTGTGGGATGTGGGAAAACCTTGTGTGGGATGTGGGAAAAGCTTGTGTGGTATGTGAGAAAAAAAATTGTGCGATGAGGGGAAAGCTTGTGTGGGATGTGGGAAAAGTTTGTGTGGGCTGTGGGGAAAGCTTGTGTGGGATGTGGAAAAAAGCTTGTGTGGGATGTGGGAAAACCTTGTGTGGCATGTGGGAAAACCTTGTGTGGGATGTGGGGAAAGCTCGTGTGGGATGTGGGAAAACCTTGTGTGGGATGTGGGAAAACTCGTATGAGATGCGGGGAAAGCGATGTCTGGACGATAATAAAATATATGGGTAATAAAAGGGTGGATAAATTGTCCGCTATGTACTACCTATTTAACACATAGGCCATTACAACTTATGTTTTCACCAATAAAAACAATTTTCCTTAGTCTTCGGTCATCATACTGTTACGACCGGGGCTACGAATAAAACAAGGGCACTTAATGATTGGACTAGTATTAGGGCACTATGCAACAACGGTACGGTACGCTAGATCCAAACCCTCGAACTTATATGCCGGCGAACAAAAACACATATACCCTCCAAAGTTAATCTGCGATAACGGGGTATCCTTAACTGGGCATAAATATACTCTACTTCAGACTAACCCACACTGGCATAGCCTGATAACAAACAAGATGCAAGTTACGTTAAAATGCATAAAAGGAAAACTATGGAAAGATCAATTAAATCACTACAAGATTTAATACAATAAAAAGATGCTTCAATACAGTTACTCTAAACAACAATAAACTCTTCACTCCTATCTGAAAGAAAGTCAAATATAGTCCTACAGCATAGACCTGGAAACTTCTGAAGAAAGTCTGATGCTCATAAGATGCTCGTATCTTAAATTATATAATGGCAGGAGGCAGGACACCACACGTGTAGACTGAATACACTAAAAGGTAGGTCATATAATGTTAACTGACACGAAAATATTATAAATGCGCAACGGCAGTAATGCTCGACACTTAAAAGAAGTACTTCCTCATCAACGAAACAGTCTGCTATGGTTGTGCAACTCAACAACAACCTAGACTAATAAATACTATGAATAATAATGCGTACATATCAAAAGAGCTCATGTCCTAACTAGTGTCTGCTCGGCGAATAAAGTCTAGCTGGGATATCAAGGTTAGGAAACTGTGGCTGAGCAAGACAGGCTCATAGCCTAGCGTTGTCCTTAAGGCGGTATGATTATAGTTACGTTATTGACGGGGATGCTCTCTTGGTAGATCCAGATCTCAAGTATCTGGTTCTACCCTGGCGATCCCTCTAAAGTCAAGCAAAGAGGCAGCACTGTGTTATAAGGTAATAGGCAAATGCCCTCTTACAACATGATGCTGCACTCTTAAAAAGCACAATCTAAAGGACGACCTAGGCTACCACAGAAACCGTCGAAGTCGTGTAGGTATAAGCAAACCGTACACACATCGGTGAAAACGACAACAGAAACCTTATCCCAGTCTAGCATTAAATAACCCAGCAGAGCACTAAAGATAATAAGGGAGACACACACAAAGAGTCATCAAACCTCCATAAACTAAGGACACTGAGGGAGACACACACAGAGTCATCAAACCTCCATAGACTAAGAACCCTTATAGCCTATTCTAATACATGGAAATATATATGAGAGCGACGCACACAATACGATGGGCCGATATGAAATCGTGTACAGAACCCAAAGGGAGTGATGTGACGTTAAAAGATTAGAGGAATGAAAGAAAGGAAGTTGAGTGAGAGAGACAGTATCAGAATGGTGGAGAGATGGGGGACAGTTGTAAAAAGGATGTTAGTTGTGTGCGTCCCTAGCCTGCTCTGAGGAGGGTAGCTCCTCAGGACTCTCAGGATCCCACAAAGGCATGATGGTCGGCCAATCACAGGCCGATACGTCACAAGGCAGCAGGCCCCCAGGACGCGCCAAGAACCACCAGCCAATCAAAGACGAGAGAAAGCCCGCGCGGGCGGGAAACTGCTCCGAGCGAGGAGGAAGGAGGAAACACTCACTACCCCCTCGCTGCCCGCTCTCTCTCTCTCTCAACTTCACACTACAATGCATCTTATATTCTACTCATGATATATAATACTTCCCGTTGTCACAGATGAAAATAAAGACCACCACTGGACTGTCTGTAACAATGCAAGTACTATGAAAGAAAGAACAACATTCTCTGATAACTGTAGCCCATTTCAATGCCCTGGCGAGCGCTAGTGGCTAACGAGAGGCGATTCTGCCAACGCTGGTTGGCGTCACACCCCGCCCAAGATATGGGACGCTCAACATTAGGCGAGCACCATATCTGACAATGCAGAATGCCGACAAGACCCGCCACAACCAGCCACTCCACCAGAAATGAAATGCAAAGCTCAATCATAAATAAAACAACATTTTAGCATAAATAAAATCTTATAACCCCTCCCAAACATAATAGTATAATTTTAGCCTGCTATGCTCCCAGAGCGAGCTTCACAGAGCCCAGCCTACTAAGTGAAAGACAGGTTCAACTTAGGACTTTAGATATAACATTGACAACTTACAATTAACTATCAAACAGAAAGAGTTTTTATGTGATTTTTGTATTTAATTTTAATGTTGTTTTTGACGGCTGCTCTACAGGGGCAAGCCTGATTTTTCTCCACTCTCAACACACACTGACTGAACGGCGAGGGTTCTCCTGCAAACAAACCCTCCCGTGACAAACAATCAGCCAAAACATTATCAGTGCCCTTAGCATGCCACACATCGAACTTGTGTTCCGGCAGCAAAACAACACCTGACACTGATAAACTGCCCAGTTCATCACAAAACTGGCACTTCTCTTCGCTCTTTACGGCAACGAGGCCTGCCAATAACCTTTCACTAGTTCTACCTTCGTGACGAGC
>CM064552.1:20761522-20906880 GCA_032716605.1 Paralithodes platypus | reverse complement strand
CTAAACTAAAGGTTTCTAAATACCCCTGCTGGTAACAAAGGCTTTAAGTATCCCCAATAGGCTCAACACGCTAATCAAAGACAACTGCAGAGGTTGAAGTAACTAAACTAAAGGTTTTCTAAATACCCTGATGGTAACAAAGGCTTTAAAGTATCCCCAATAGGCTCAACACAGCTAACTCAAAGACAACTGCAGAGGTTGAAGTAACTAAACTAAAGGTTTCTAAATACCCCTGATGGTAACAAGGCTTTAAAGTATCCCCAATAGGCTCAACACAGCTAACTCAAAGACAACTGCAGAGGTTGAAGTAACTAAACTAAAGGTTTCTAAATACCCCTGATGGTAACAAAGGCTTTAAAGTATCCCCAATAGGCTCAACACAGCTAACTCAAAGACAACTGCAGAGGTTGAAGTAACTAAACTAAAGGTTTCTAAATACCCCTGATGGTAACAAAGGCTTTAAAGTATCCCCAATAGGCTCAACACAGCTAACTCAAAGACAACTGCAGAGGTTGAAGTAACTAAACTAAAGGTTTCTAAATACCCCTGATGGTAACAAAGGCTTTAAAGTATCCCCGATAGGCTCAAAATCGCGTCTTATGTTGGAGAGGGTTAAGGGACTAGTGACTGGATATTTGGTCTATTAATTCATGTATTCATGTATTGTTTAGTTTCCTCACTATACCTCAATCAAGCTTAGAACAACACCCCTAGACCCCCTTTCAATATAAACACCCCTAGACACCCGTTTCAAGCTAAAACACCCCCTAGACCCCTTTCAAGATAAACACCTCCTAGACCCCCTTTCAAGATAAACACCCCTAGACCCCCTTTCAAGATAAACACCCCCTAGACCCCCTTTCAAGATAAAACACCCCCTAGACCAACTTTCAAGATAAACACCCCCTAGATCACCTTTCAAGATAAAACACCCCCTAGACCACCTTTCAAGATAAACACCCCTAGACCCCCTTGCAAGATAAAACACCCCTAGACCCCCTTTCAAGATAAACACCCCTAGACCCCCTTTCAAGATAAACACACCCTAGACCCCCTTTCAAGATAAACACACCCTAGACCCCCTTTCAAGATAAACACACCCTAGACCCCCTTTCAAGATAAACACCCCCAGACCCCCTTTCAAGATAAACACCCCCTAGACCCCCTTTCAAGATAAACACCCCCTAGACCCCCTTTCAAGATAAACACCCCCTAGACCCCCTTTCAAGATAAACACCCGTAGACCCCCTTGCAAGATAAAACACCCCTAGACCCCCTTGCAAGATAAAACACCCCTAGACCCCCTTGCAAGATAAAACACCCCCTAGACCCCCTTTCAAGATAAACACCCCCTAGACCCCCTTTCAAGATAAACACCCCCTAGACCCCCTTTCAAGATAAACACCCCCTAGACCCCCTTTCAAGATAACACCCCTGGACCCCTTTCAAGATAAACACCCCCTGGACCCACCTTTCAAGATAACACCCCCTGGACCCTCCATTCAAGATAAACACCCCTAGACCCCTTTTAAACACCCCTAGACCCCCTTTCAAGATAAACACCCCTAAACCCCCTTCAAAACACCCCTAGACCCCCTTCAAAACACCCCTAGACCCCCTTCAAAACACCCCCAGACCCCCCTCAAAACACCCCTAGACCCCCTTTCAAAACACCCCTAGTCCCCCTTCAAAACACCCCTAGAACCCCCTTCAAAACACCCCTAGAACCCCCTTCAAAACACCCCTAGAACCCCCTTCAAAACACCCCTAGAACCCCCTTCAAAACACCCCTTGCAAACACCCTAGACCCCTTCAAAACACCCCTTCAAAACACCCCTAGAACCCCCTTCAAAACACCCCTAGACCCCCCTCCAAACACCCCCAGACCCCCTTCAAAACACCCCTAGATTTCAAGATAAATCTGTAAATTTGTAAGATAAATTTGTAAATTTTTCCTCTTTTCCTATTAGAATTACAGGCTCGCTATCGCTCGCCAGGAAAAATTCGACACCTAAATTGCACGAAAGGTCATAAAATTGTCAACGAAATGGGGTGAAAGGTTTTTAATCGCCAAACTAATGGGTCAACCGTTTTAAAATCTCAAATCTAATTGGGCTAAAGACGAGGGAGAAAGGGGTCTAGAAAACCAAACAATACCCCCTTAATTTCACTCCCAACACCAAAAACCTCCCAATGAAATGTATGAAAGCATGTGATCCACCCGGGATTCGAACCTGGGTTACCACATACAGATCTTAAACACTCTAACCATTACACCATCAAGACAGTTAAAGGTTAAGTACATGACTACTATTTTATATCCATTTATCGATTATTGGATATAAATCTAATCATGTACAGTCGGGCCAATAAGTGATGTCTCGCCACCAGGTATGTCTTGCTCAATAATTGGTATCAGCAATATCTAAGCTTCATTTCTTCATATCGAGTGAAATATACAAACATGTTCCTACACTTACCCACCGTATTCAACATCTGACAGACATTAATACAGGACAGAGGGAGCCAAACGTAATGACAGATGAGACATGACTAATTAGCGCGAGACAGGACAGAGGGAGCCAAACGTAATGACAGATGAGACATTACTTATTAGCGCAACCGTACTCAAACCCAAAGCCTCTGACGATTATGACGCGTGTTGACAGTTTATTCTTGCTATCATAGACGATGATATGCAATAATTTAGGAAAGATCTGTGGGGTAGTTAAGGGTAAATTAGAATATCTTAATCAACACCCTGACTTCCATATACCCTTGGTAAACTGAATATATTCGTCTAATAATAGCCAGGAAACAGAAAAGAAAAGGGTTAACCTGAATCATTGGCCTTACTCCAGACATGTAGTGTTTTCTGAATAGACGGTCAAGATTATTATTTTTTTATTTTTATTTTATTTATGTTTTGCATTTGAAGGAAACAAATGCCTTAAGGGGAGATCTCCACTCGAGGGATTTTTTTCTTGACTCCTTTCTCCCTCATGTTTAGCCCCATTGCTTTTGATATTATAAAACGTTTGCCCCATTAGTTTAGCGATTTTAAGAACTCTCACCCCATATTAAGACCTTTCGTGCCATTCAGGTGTCAATTTTATCCTGGTGAGCGATAGCGAGTCTGTAATTTAAGAGGAACCGGCCTTTGGCCGGGAAATTTTTCTACCGAAAAATTTACAAATTTATCTTGAAAGGGACTCAAGGGGGTGTAATTTTAAGCTTGATGGAGGTCTAGGGAACCAACTAAATACCTCCCCTTAACTAAAGTAAGACTATCTATTAAAAAAAAAAAAAAAAAAAAAAAAAAAAAAACGAATGAAGCACCAGCAAACATAGTTGGATGGGGTATGGGAGGGAGAAGAAGAGAGGTATGGGAGGAGGTGGGGATCAGGTCAGAAGTGTGTGAAGTTGAAACACCTTTCAACAGGAAAATAGCCTCCACTTCCCAAGCCTCTCTACCACCAGTTTCTCCTGTTTGTTTTGGCCCACTAGAAAAGTCATTAAAATAAAAAGGTTTGGCCCCTTAACTGGTTCCCTCACCTGCCCCACGCGACCTCCCGTGGCTTTTCCCTACCCTCACAAAAAGGTGCTCCCCGTTGGAATTGGCCGGGGAAACGTTCCGAAGTGGCGGGGAAAATGGGTGAACATTTTATTTTTATGTTGATTTTTTTTTATCTGTAATGGTTTCATGCTGTAGTAGTAGTAGTAGTAGTAGTAGTTGTTGTTGTTGTTGGTGTTGTTGGTGTTGTTGTTGGTGTTGTTGTTGCTGTTGTTGTTGTTGTTTCTTGTTGTTGTTGGTGTTGTTGTTGCTGTTGTTGGTGTTGTTGTTGCTGTTGTTGTTGTTGTTGTTGTTGTTGTTGTTGAATTTACTGTTTGTTTCAGTGTACTTTTATATTTTATCTATAAAAGGTCTTATACAATTCCAACTCTCCCTCCACACATAAGGTTATCGCTGGATATGATAAAGTCAAGAAGTCTTATTCTAGATGACGAGTGAGACAACAAGACAGACAAGTTTTTGCACTCGGCTCATACGTACTCTTACTTTCACTGATATAAGGCGACTGGCTGTTTCCACCACTGCATCATATTTACCCTTTGAGGATCATGACGTGTGTTGACAATTTATTCAGGCTTTCAGTAAACGTTTGTATTCGGTTTAGGAAGGAATTATGGGAGTCAGAGTGATGGTTCAGATAGTTTTTACCCGTTTGACTCAGAGAGGGCCTCCCAAAACTGAATAAAATCGTTTAATGAGAGCCAGAATAAACAACCATAAACCTCAAGAGGTAAACATTGTATATTCGATCTAAATTTAATACTTGCTTTTCTAAGTTATATTTTAAAGCTAAAATAAATATAGCAAATGCTCCTAATTGCCAGCATATCAAGCACAAAGACACAGTGAGAGAGAGAGAGAGAGACAGAGAGAGAGAGATAGATAGATAGATAGATAGATAGATAGATAGATAGATAGATAGAGAGAAAGAGAGACAGTGACAGAGAGAGAGACAGTGACAGAGAGAGAGACAGCGACAGAGAGAGAGAGAGAGAGAGAGTACAAAGGAGTACAAAGGAAATCAAGCAACAACAGATCTAGTGACCCTTCTAGGCTGCTTGTCCTCCAAAACACTGAGGATCAAGTGTCCAAACAGTGGTTTAGAGTGGGTAAGGGAACATTGGAAAGGGAACTACTGCCCTGCCACTAACGTGGCAGGACTAGGAAGTTAGGGGGGATAACTAGGAAGTTGAGGGGAGGATAAAATAAAGTTATTCATTTACAAACGCAGTCAGTCGCGGGTTTGATGCGAGATATTTGTCTAGGCGGAGTTTAAATGAATCAATGGTGATGCAGTCTATAACGTTTCGGGGAAGCCCATTCCACAAGTTGACAACTCGATTGAAGAAGAAATTCTTAGATTCGTGTGAGTTAAAAGATTTACCAATAATTTTGCAACCGTTTCCCCGCGTGTAATTAGATTGGTCGATAGTGAAGTACTTACTACAGTTCATATTGTCGATGCCTTTGATGATTTTGAACACTTGAATTAAGTCACCTCTTAATCTGCGCTGGGTTAAAGGAAATAGATTTAATTCTCTAAGACGCTCTTCGTATGGTTTGTTCTTTAGGCTAGGTATCATTTTGGTAACTCTACGTTGAACTCGTTCTAGCTTGTTTATGTCTTTTTGGTAATAAGGGCACCAGCATTGAACGCAGTTCTCTCTCAGAGAGAGAGAGAGAGAGAGAGAGAGAGAGAGAGAGAGAGAGAGAGACAGAGAAATGTCAGTCAGAGGATTAGGGAACAAGGAGAGAGATTTAGAGCGATTACTTACAACAAGGGGGAGGAAAATCCCGAGGCTTTCAGAGTAGCAATCTTAATAAAATCTACGCACTCCCCTACCCATGTTTCATTACTACGGTAGGGTGGAGTGTGGGGCGGGTGATGATGATATGACAAGGGGAGGAAGTGGGGGAATTGGTGTGGGGAGAGAGAGAGAGAGAGTGAGAATGAGTGAGTGAAAGTGAGAAAGAGAGAGAGAGAGAGAAGAACACTCTTCACCTCATTCCGGACGATTTTTCCTGGGCGAGCAATATCGAGCCTGTAACTTAATAAATATATATATTTGCAAATTTAGCTTAACAGGGATTTGAATGACCATTAATTCAACTTGAAGGAAACCTGGAAATGCCATTTTGTATAGATATATTTCGTATGTACAGTATATATATAACACTTATATATATATATATATATATATATATATATATATATATTCAATGGACAGCTTCATTTTATTGTTGTCTTATGTCCGATATATAGTTGTGTTTACATTTGGACACTGATGTCACCTCGGTTTTTCTAGTTAGTCATCTCAATATTATCTTATCTTCTCTCTCTCTCTCTCTCTCTCTCTCTCTCTCTCTCTCTCTCTCTCTCTCTCTCTCTCTCTCTCTCTCCGCTCTCCTCTTTTTTCCTGTACTCGCCAAACCTATTGCTTTTCACAAATATTAATACCTGTTGTCCCTTACCTTTTCACAAATATTAATACAGGGTGTACTGTATGGTAATTAATGTAACTGTGCGAAAAACCCTCGATAATGACTATGTATACCACTCTTTTACTACTACTACTACTACAACTATTACTACAACTACTACTGCTACTACTTCTATTTTTCATTAATTTCAATGGAGGTGTTTGGTGTTGTGGTGAAATTAATAAAAATATAGATTATTATTATTATTATTATTATTATTAGTAGTAGTAGTAGTAGTAGTAGTAGTAGTATATGTAGAGTATATTTCTTAAGTTTAATGTAGGTCTAGGTACGCGACTAAAAAAAATATTAAATAAATTAAAAAATATCTACCCAAAATATGAACCATCCTCCCTTAACCCCTCTGGACAAATAAGTAGGCTCACAAAAACTGAGAGGATGAGTGGAAACAACTCTCTCTCTCTCTCTCTCTCTCTCTCTCTCTCTCTCTCTCTCTCTCTCTCTCTCTCTCTCTCTCTCTCTCTCTCTCTCTCTCTCTCTCTCTCTCTCTCACTCTCTCTCTCTCTCTCTCTCTCTCTCTCTTCCTCCTTCTCTCTCTCTCTCTCTTGCGCTCTATCTCTCTCTCTCTCTCTCTCTCTCTCTCTCTCTCTCTCTCTTTCTCTTTCTCTGTTCCCTCTCTCTCTCTCTCTCTCTCTCTCTCTCTCTCTCTCTCTCTCTCTCTCTCTCTCTATCTCTCTCTCTCTTCTCTCTCTCTCTCTCTCTCTCTCTCTCTCTCTCTCTCTCTCTCTCTCTCTTTCTCTTCTCGCTCTCTCTCTCTCATTCTCTCTTCTCTCTCTCTTCTCTCTCTCTCTCTCTCCTCTCTCTCGCTCTCTACCCTCTCTCTCTTCTCCTCCCTCTCTCTCTCTATCTCTCTCTCTCTCTCTCTCTCTCTCTCTCTCCTCCTCTCTCTATCTCTTCCTCTCTCTCTCTCTCTCGTCTCTCTCTCTCTCCTATCTATTTCTCTCTCTCTTCTCTCTCTATCTCTCTCTCTCTCCTCCTCTCTATCTCTCTCTCTCTCTACTCTCTCTCTATCCTCTATCTCTCTCTCTCTCTCCCTTTCTCCTCTCTTACTTCTGTCAAAAAGGCTTTGACAAAGTTCCCCACAAACGTTTACTGCTATTAAAACTCTTAAAAGCGCATGGCAATCCAAGCCCGGTGTGGTTTTGTCTCTTGTGTGAATGGCTAGGAACATTGGCTCAGCAACCGACCGCAAAGGGTAGTTCGTCATAAACGGTTAGGCATCTAAATGGACCATGGTACGTAGCGGGGTACCCCAGGGATTCGGTTACTAGGACGGCAATTCTCTGTTTAAAAATTTGACATCAACGACATAGATGAGGGTCTCACCTGCAAATCTCAAAATTTGCTGACGATACAAAAATTCGCAAATAGCGTACTCTCCAAACGAAAAAGTTGACGATATGCAACACAATCTAGATATAACTGTCATGTTGGGCCACACAAATTTGGCAAAATGAGTTTCAATGCGGATCAATGTAAAGTACTACATGTCGGCTACCTAAATGAGAAAGCAAAACTATTCCGATGAATGGCACTCAGCTTAAGAATGTAAACAGAGAGAACTGATCTGGGAGTACGTCTAAACAATATCGCGTAACCTAAAACCGAGTCAACAATGTTCAGAAAGTTGTTAATAAGAAGGCAAACAAAATTAATTGGCTTTATAGGCATGTTATTTGAGCATAAATCCAAAGAAGTTATCCTAACCTTTTACTAATTCCTTAGTCCGCCCTTCTTCTGGCAATACTGCGTTCAATCCTGGTGCCCTTATTACCAAACAAGATATAAACCAACGACCTAAGAAACGAAGTTCAACGTAGAGTTGAGAGTTACCAAAAATGATACCTAGCCTAAAGAAACAAACATACGAAGAGCGTCTTAGAAGAAATTAAATCTATTTCCTTTAACCCAGCGCAGATTAATGAGGGCGACTTAATTTCAAGTGTTCAACTTCATCAAAGGCATCGACACTATGAACTGTAGTAAGTACTTCACTATCGACCAATCTAATTACACGCGGGTTTGGGAACACGGTTGCAAAATTATTGGTAAACTCTTTTAACTCGCACGAATCTAAGAATTGCGAGTTGTAACTTGTGGAATGGGCTTCCCCGAGGACTCGTATACCCCGACACTGCAGCACCGTTGTGATTCATTTAAAATTCCGCCTAGACAAATATCTCGCAATCAAACCCGCGACTTGGGGGACTGCGTTTGTAAATGAATAACTTTATCCTCCCCTCACCGTGGTTTTATCCTAATTATGCCCATCATCAGTCCCCAAACTAACTTCCCTTAGTCCTGCCACGCTTATTAGTGGCAGCGGCCAGCTCAGGAAGTATAGTAGTTCCCTTTCCAATGTTCCCTTACGCCACGTCTGCTAAAACCAATGTATTGGACACAAAATTGATCCTCAGTGTTTTGGAGGACAAAAGCCAACCTAGAAGGGTCACTAGATCTGTTGTTGCTTTGATTTAATTTGTATCTTTGTAATTGGGTACTCGACATTATTTTAATCCTCTCTATACTATCTCTTCTGATAAACGTTGATCTATCATATCCTATCTGTCTATCTCTCTATCTCCCTATAATCTTTTGTGGGGTTGGTTGTGTTTGTGTGTGTTGTGGTTGTATCCCTATTGTTCTAGCTCTACGTAATCTAAAAGGTATATTTTGGGTGGGTTTTCCATTATTTGGAAGTTAAGGGGAGAGGTTTCGATACGGGAGGGGGGCCGATTGACGGGGATTGCGGGGGGATTTTTTCCCCTGGAGGTGATGTTTTTTCTCCGGTCCTCCTTTTCACACCTCATGTGGAACAAATTCTTTGATTTTGGGCGATTTTTTTTTTTATGTTGAGACCCCATCTGGTTTGCCGAGATTCTTTTCTAGATTTCAAATTTTTCTATCTATTTATAAATTCTTTACAAAGTTTTTCTAGTACACTTTTTAAAGAAAGGTACGCGCTTTTCGAAGCGGATTCCATTAGTTGGCGATTTTAAGAACTTTTATCTCAATTTTAAGACCTTTCGTGCCATTTAGGTGTCGATTTGTTTTCTTCTCTCTCTCTAAGTCACCCTCTCTCTCCCTCTAAGTCACCCCTCTCTCTCTCTCTAAGTCACCCCTCTCTCTCTCCAAGTCACCCCTCTCTCTCTCTCTCTAAGTCACCCCTCTTTCTCCCTCTAAGTCACCCTGTCTCTCCCCTAAGTCATTCTCTCTCCCCTTAAGTCACCCCTCTCTCTCCCTCTAAGTCACCCCTCTCTCTCCCTCTAAGTCACCCCTCTCTCTCCCTCTAAGTCACCCCTCTCTCTCCCTCTAAGTCACCCTGTCTCTCTCCCTCTAAGTCACCCCTTTATCTCCCTCTAAGTCACTCTCTCTCCCCTTAAGTCGCCCATCTCTCTCCCTCTAAGTCACCACTCTCTCTCTCCCTCTAAATCACCCCTCTCTCTCCCCTCAAGTCACCCCTCTCTCTCCCTTAAGTCACTCTCTCTCCCATCAAGTCACCCTCTCCCTCCCCTTAAGTCACCCTGTCTCTCCCCTTAAGCCACTCTCTCTCCCCCTAACACTCTCTCTCCCCTCAAGTCACCCTGTCTCTCCCCGTAAGTCACTCTCTCTCCCCCTAAGTCACTCTCTCTTCCCTCAAGTCACCCTGTCTCTCCCCTTAAGTCACTCTGTCTCCCCCTAAGTCACTCTCTCTCCCCTCAAGTCACCCTGTCTCTCCCCTTAAGTCACTCTCTCTCCCCCTAAGTCACTCTCTCTCCCCTCAAGTCACCCTGTCTCTCCCTTAAGTCACTCTCTCTCCCCCTAAGTCACTCTCTCTCCCCTCAAGTCACCCTGTCTCTCACGTAAGTCACTCTCTCTCCCCTAAGTCACTCTCTCCCCTCAAGTCACCCTGTCTCTCCCCTTAAGTCACTCTGTCTCCCCCTAAGTCACTCTCTCTCCCCTCAAGTCACCCTGTCTCTCCCCTTAAGTCACTCTCTCTCCCCCTAAGTCACTCTCTCTCCCCTCAAGTCACCCTGTCTCTCCCCTTAAGTCACTCTCTCTCCCCCTAAGTCACTCTCTCTCCCCTCAAGTCACCCTGTCTCTCCCCTTAAGTCACTCTCTCTCCCCCTAAGTCACTCTCTCTCCCCTCAAGTCACCCTGTCTCTCCCCTTAAGTCACTCTCTCTCCCCCTAAGTCACTCTATCTCCCCAAGTCACCTTCTCTCTCTCGACTAATAAAACAGTCCCTCCATTCCCTCCCCTCAGCACATATTACCGTGGATATCTGGGTTAAAAATAAAACAGTTCTATTCAGTAGGTTTGAGGAGTGAAGAGTGCTTATCCTCGAGGAGCGGCCCTCTCTAACTGCGAGCTTCTTCATGTTCTCCCTCTCGCTCTCTCTCTCTCTCTCTCTCTCTCACTCTCTATCTCGCTCTCTCTCTCTCAATACTCACTCACTCACTCTCTATCTCGCGCTCTCTCTCTCTCTCTCTCTCTCTCTCTCTCACTACTCACTCACTCGCACTCACTCTCTCTATCTCGCTCTCTATCTCTATCTATCTCTCTCTCTCTCTCTCTCTAAGTCAACCCAAGGTAGGAGAGAGTGATGGGTGGGGAGAGAGCCTTCTGCGTTGCTTTGCTGTCTTTACTTTCCACTTTATAAACAAAATTATGTTAGAATTACGTCCTGACAGCCAAGTACGTACCGCGATGTCTGTGCAGTCTGTGTAGCTATGTCATTCTATGTAGCTCTCTCTGCTGCCCATAATCAGTGCGTAACACTCCCTTTACACAACAGGGGTTTGTTCCGGCTTGTTGACACATGTGGAATGCAATTAAAATGTTTTTGGACGAGTGCAATATAATGATCATAGGGAGTGTTTTTTTAAGCTTAATGAAGGTCTACCGAGGACAAACAAAATATGAATAGATAAATAAATAGACCCCCCCCAAAAAAACTTAGTTCGCTAGACCTCCATCAAGCTTAACATTACAGCCCCTAGACCCCCTTTCAAGATAAATTTGTACATTTTTCGGTAGAAAAATTTCCCGGCCGAAGGCCGGTTCCTTTTAAATTACAGGCTCGCTATCGCTCGCCAGGAAAAAATCGACACCTAAATGGCACGAAAAGTCTTAAAATTGACAGAAATATGTTACAGTATGTTATCTGAGTAATTGAGAATTAAAGTTTCAAAATATTCATTCTTGCTCTCATGAAGGGCGGGAGTGGTTATAAGACCCTTTATGGAGGTAGTGTCTGGAAGAGTGATGATGCTGTATTTGTGATAATTAGCTGGTAATTGATTGACATAAGTTTCTACCTTCATAGATGATCTTGGTTGAATAGTTACATCATCTTGCAAAATGACGTCAGCTGTAAGGGAATGGTCAGTTATCAGATCACCTATAGATACCTCAGTGTATTGATAGCTAGGAGTGGGGGCATCAGGGGGGTTTTTAGTGACCTCTTGAGTGACCGAAAAGGGACTGGATTTTACAGTAGTTTTGAAACTGAATTTTCTTTTGGGTCTAGGTTTAGTGTGAATGAATGCCTGTTTTGGGTGGTTGGTGGTACTTTTGACAGAGGTTTCACTACTGCGTGTGCATTCGATGGTGTCGCCTTTTAAACCACCGATCATAACTTGGTCCATATGGGTGAAAATTATGATTTTGAGCATATTCATACTAACAAACCCTAGGAGCAAGTCGGCATTTATGGGGAGTTTGTTAATGACATAGAATGGCAGGGGTGTTGCTAATTCTTCGGTGATCTTGATAGGTAGATAAACCTTAGATAATGTCTCTAATGGGTTGTCACTGACTGATTTTATATTGACATCAGGGTAAGATTGACTGAATTGATTATTAGAATTTATAAGATTAAATTTGTTGAGACTTATAAGATTCACTGGGGAGCCTGTGTCTAAAAAGAGATTTAGATTATGCTCTTCGCATTTAGCGGGGTAAAAGCAAGGAAGATTTATCAAGACAACCTATTTCGACAGATTTGAGGGGTCGAGTTTGGGTGGCATTGTTGGTCCGCCCAGCACAGTTTGGAGGTATAGTACCGTGCTGGGCGTCTATTCTTCCCCCGAACTGGTTGATTTTGTCTTGACTGAAGCGGCCGTTTTGGTGTTTCCTGGTGTGGCCGTTGTGGTGTTTCCTGGTGTGGCCGTTTTGGTCTTTTCCCTAAGAGCCTTCATGTGAGTGCAGAACTTGGTCCAATGACCCTTAGATTTGCATTTGCGGCAAAATGGTTCTTTATGTGATGCCATCTCCTGTTCCTCTCTTACCTTGATGAGGCATTCAGGAGTTATATGACCCTGATTACCGCAATAATAACAGGTGACATTACTGTTAGAGTTCGTCGGAGATTTGTGTGGGTTGGAGTTAGATTTGGAAGAAAGATAGGGTGTCTTGTGCGAGTAATGAGGTTTAGGTTTCTGTGAGTGGTCGAAAGGTTTTGAGTGAGCATTGTAGTGTTTGGCGTGATTGGGGGAGGTTGAGTGATTGTGAATAGCAGCTACAACACCTTGGGGTTTGAGGGATTAGTTAGGAATTGGATTTTGTGGTCTAGACCATTCTCTTTACATTTGGCATGGACAGATTGAGAGAAATCTACTAGTGTGTCGTTAGGGGTGAATGGAATAGATTGTATTAATCCCGTTATGGATTCAGGAAGGAGGTTTGATACCATCATGTAACCAACAAACTTGGCCACTTGTTTGATATTCATGTATTCCTCACCGCCGTGCTTGAGTGTCCAGTCCTTATCCTTCAATTCATGTCTAAGTGATTTGGTCATGGTGGAAGCTGTGGCAACAATCCTATCGACTGGGGTATTTAGATATTTCTGGTGGTTCTTTAATTCATTAGCAATTCTGTGAGTAGCTGAGAATGTACCTGCCATCTGTATGCCATATCTTTGAATGAACATACTTTTCAGTTCCTCGTAAGAGCAGTCTTCTGTTTTGTCTGACTCTAGAAGGAGCTGAGCTGAGTTGGAATCACCTTTGTGTATTCTAGCTTTGAAAATTTGCACTTTGGTGTTATCATTTTGACCGGCACCTCTCATGGCAATTTCGCCGTCTACATCCTGTATGAAAGCATGAACAGAATAATTCTTGAGGGTGTTCCCAGAAAATAACCTAGGGGCGTTCTGATGGATGATTTCAAGGATATTTGGTTGGTAAGGTGCTTGTTGAGGTTGGTAGGACATTTGATGGGGTTGGTGGGATGATGATAAAGGATGTGTTGGGTATTGTTCCGCTTCTTGTTTGATAGTAGGAAATTGCTGGTGACTGTGTATGTTAGGAGGGAGACCCTGTTGTTGTTGAGGAGGTTGAAAGATATTGCTGTTGGCATACATGGGAATTTGATGTGAGAGACCCTGTTGTTGTTGTTGAGGAGGTTGAAAGATATTGCTGTTGGCATACAACCTTGGTTTAGGGTCAGAGGGTTGAAAATCCCAAAATCCTTCAGAATGAGCTGTAGCACCATTCATAGGTGACACCACAGGTCTGTCCCTGGGAGTTGAACCATCATCCCAAGTAGTATTCCAGCTAGAAGCTGAATGCATAGGAGGGGCTGTGTTTTGTTTGTTTGAATAAGTGATGTTGAAAGATGTATTTGAGTTTTGAGGTTGAGAAAATGATACACGTCTATTATCATTAACTCTAGATGGCAGAGTAAATAAGTGTTCTGTGGCCTCCGAATATTGTGTAAGTGGGGGGTTGATCAGGTGGAGGGAGGGTAGGTAAAGGTGGTGGTGGTGGTGGTGGTGGTGGTGTTGTTGTTGGTGTTTGACTGTGTGTGTCAGCGGATGAGTGTGTCAGTGGGTCATTTTGAGAATGTGATCTAGTAATCGCACCTGCGGTATATGTGAACTCTAATGGTTGAGGCTTTGAAAACATGATCACTTAATCCTCTTAAACAATGCACTTTTAAGTAAAGTTAAGCACTCACATGATTCCTCTTAGAGAACGTTGTGTCAGTGTTGATCAGTTGGTCGTACGACAGGCAGGGGCGTTGTGTGTGTGTACGGATGTACACACGTAGCTGCTAGTTGTGTGTGGTTGTTGCGGCTGTGTGTGTACCATGGACGTACGCACACGCTTGCAGCTTGGCAGAATGGCTGGCAGGCTGTATGGTTGTCAGGCTGGCAGGCTGTAAGGCTTTTGGAGAAACTGCAAGGCTGGTAGGCAGGGTTTGAAGTACAGCAATTATCCTCACATGAAATGTAAGGTATAATTAGGGATTTGTAATGTTGATAATTGTAGAGGGGTAGATTGGGGAAAAACTTAAGTATAGCCTTAATACGCTATTTGCAAGGTCGCCATATAATATGTTAAGTATATAGGGGATTATAGGTAATAACACAACACATTAATTATTGGATAAGTGATAATAAGTATAAACGTACAGGTATATAAGTACAGATATAAGATAAGGCTTGTAATAAAAGTCTTAGGAGCAAGGTGATATATGACTTGTGTGATCTAATATATCTAGGGGATATAGGAGCTTGGCTATAGAAGATGAGTCTGAGTCTAGAGTCTAGAGGGAGTAAAGAGCTCTGACTCTCTCTGGCTGAGGTCTGTTGAAGTCTAACTGAAGATGCCTGAGTAAGAAGGCATCGACTGGGTTCAAGGATGCTGAAGCAACACAGCATCAACTCAGCATACTGGTATGACGTAGGACCGGATAAATACCTTATACAGTTTACATTTACAGAGGAAATGGGTGTTGATTAAAGTGGAAGTAACAACAAATATATTATATGTTAAAGAGATAGATAAAGTTATAGGGAGTTTAATAAATGAAGAATGTTTAATAAGAATGTTGAGAGTTTAAAAGTTACAGGGATAAAGGCATATAAGCAGTGAGATATATGTATAGTAATATATATGCAGGGTTTATAATGTCATACTACAGGGGCGAAAGTTCTTAATATCGCCAAACTAATGGGGCGAACGTCTTATAATATAAAAAACAATGGGGCTAACCATGAGGGAGAAAGGGGTCAAGAAAAAAATCCCTCAAGTGGAAATCTGCCCTTAACTGTATTATGACTACTATTAGACGATTATATTCTGTTCAAGAAATGCCTCCAGCAATGAACAGGCTTCGAACTATCTCAATCAACCCTCTGACAGCCATACCTCCTTCCTAATCTGAATAAAATCGCTTACTAATAGCCAGAACATGGAAAATAAATGCGTCGTAGGGTATTCATAGGGTAAAATTAACAATTATATCTACGTCTCTATCGCTCGCTGACTCTGACTCTCTCTCTCTCACTCTCACACACTCCCTCTCTCTCTCTCTCTCTTTCACACTCTCTCACACACTCTCTCTCTCACTCTCTCTCTCTCTTTCACACTCACTCTCTCTCTCTCTCTTTTACACTCTCTCTCTCACACTCTCTCTTTCACACTCTCTCTCTCTCTCTCTCTCACCACCGCTGTTTGTATTTATATTGGCTCTAACACACGCTGGGTCGAGTGTTTGCGTGACACCAATACGTACACACTTACACACACTCACATATACACACACACGCACACTGGCATTCACACACAGTCACGTACGCACACCTAAACAATCTCTTCCTCATACACACATTGACAGGTATACACGGTCACACACACACACACACACACACACACACACATTGACGGGTATACAAGGTTACACACACACATATGCGCGCGCTCATTGACCACACATACACACATTGACAGGTATACACACCCAAACACACATACATATACACATACACTCATATGCACCCTCACCCAGCAACCAACACACACACACACAGACACAGACACACACACACACACACACACACACACACACACACACACACTTTGATGTCCCCTTGTCTTTGTCTCTCAGCTCAAAACACCTATAATTATTATCACACACACACACACACACACACACACACACACACACACACACACACACACACACACACACACTTTGATGTCCCCTTCTGTGTTTGTCTCTCAGCTCAAAACACCGACAATTATTATTATTACACACACACACACACACACACACACACACACACACACACACACACACACACACACACACACACACACACACACACAGACACACACACACACCTACACTTTGATGTCCCCTTCTGTGTTTGTCTCTCAGCTCAAAACACCGACAATTTCCTCTCTTTTCTCAATTTTACGTGTGCCTGCTTGCAAACAGACAAACAAGCACAAGGACGGGGCCAGACGGACGGACAGTCGGCCAAATAAGTGATGTCGCGGCACCAAGTATATATTTTGATCAATAATTGGTATCAGCAATATTTATACATGATTTCTTCTTTTTTTGAGTGAGATATACATCCGTGTTCCTACACTTACACACCCTATTCAACATCTGACAGACATTAATACAGCACAGAGCGAGCCAAACGTAATGACAGCTGAGGCATGATTTATTAGCGCCACTGTACAGTCGGTCAAATAAGTGATGTCGCGGCACCCATTATATTTCGATCAATAATTGGTATCAGCACTATCTAGGTTTAATTCATAGTTTGGAGTGAGATATACAAACATGTTCCTATCTTTACACACCCTATTCAACATCTGACAGACATTAATGCAGCACACAGCGAGCAAACCGTGATGTCAGCGGAGTCATGACTTATTTGACCAACTGTACATAATATATAAACGTACAGGCGCGAACAAAATCCTCAGCACATAACACACTAACACACCACACACACACTGTCTCACTCTCTCTCACACATCCACACACATACAAGCTCTCTCTCTCTCTCTTTCTCACATCCACACACATACAAGCTCTCTCTCTCTCTCTCTCTCTCTCTCTCTCTCACACACACACACCCACACCCACACACACTCCCACACCCACACCCACACTGTCTCACTCTCTCTCACACATCCACACACATACAAGCTCTCTCTCTCTCTCTTTCTCACATACAAGCTCTCTCTCTCTCACACACACACACCCACACCCACACACACACACACACTGTCTCACACATCCACACACATACAAGCTCTCTCTCTCTCTCTTTCTCACATCCACACACATACAAGCTCTCTCTCTCTCTCACACACACACACCCACACCCACACACACACACACACATGCACAGACATACACATCTTCCTCTCTCTCACCCACCTAAATTAGGATAAACCTCAAGTGATGACAAAGTAATACATTATATAAATAACAAAATACCTCTAGTGACGAAAGAGTACCGGTAATAGAATATATTATCCAAATGTATTAACCCTCTCCGACATATGACGCAATTGTGAGCCTATTAGGGATACTTTAAATCCTTTGTTACCATCAGGGGTATTTAGAAACCTTTAGTTTAGTTACTTCAACCTCTGCAGTTGTCTTTGAGTTAGCTGTGTTGAGCCTATTAGGGATACTTTAAATCCTTTGTTACCATCAGGGGTTTTAGAAACCTTTAGTTTAGTTACTTCAACCTCTGCAGTTGTCTTTGAGTTAGCTGTGTTGAGCCTATTGGGGATACTTTAAAGCCTTTGTTACCATCAGGGGTTTTAGAAACCTTTAGTTTAGTTATTTCAACCTCTGCAGTTGTCTTTGAGTTAGCTGTGTTGAGCCTATTGGGGATACTTTAAAGCCTTTGTTACCATCAGGGGTATTTAGAAACCTTTAGTTTAGTTACTTCAACCTCTGCAGTTGTCTTTGAGTTAGCTGTGTTGAGCCTATTAGGGATACCTTAAAGCCTTTGTTACCATCAGGGGTATTTAGAAACCTTTAGTTTAGTTACTTCAACCTCTGCAGTTGTCTTTGAGTTAGCTGTGTTGAGCCTATTAGGGATACTTTAAAGCCTTTGTTACCATCAGGGGTATGTAGAAACCTTTAGTTTAGTTACTTCAACCTCTGCAGTTGTCTTTGAGTTAGCTGTGTTGAGCCTATTGGGGATACTTTAAAGCCTTTGTTACCATCAGGGGTATTTAGAAACCTTTAGTTTAGTTACTTCAACCTCTGCAGTTGTCTTTGAGTTAGCTGTGTTGAGCCTATTGGGGATACTTTAAAGCCTTTGTTACCATCAGGGGTATTTAGAAACCTTTAGTTTAGTTACTTCAACCTCTGCAGTTGTCTTTGAGTTAGCTGTGGGCAGAAAACTAATTTTGGAGAGGTAATTATATGAGTGAGAGAACTCTATTTCTTATTGCTAATCTGGCAACCTCTGCATCATAAATGCGTGAAAGGGTTACTTTAACTTCCAACACCAAACACCTCCCAATGAAATTAATGAAAGCAGTAAGAAGGAGGTGTGGTGTGGAGGTAGATGTGCTGGAAAGTGTGAAGAGGAACAACTTGAGATGGTTCGGCCATATGGAACGTATGGAAAGCGAGAGAATGACTAAGAGGGTGTAGGAGAGCGAGGTGGAGGGACAGAGAGGGAGAGGTAGACCGAAAGAGAGGTGGAAGGATGGAGTGAGGAAGTATATGAACAAAGGCGGTGCTGGTTGGGGAAAGGGGCGTCGACTGAATGGGGACAGAGGTGCATGGGGCGGTTCGTTCGTGGCCACACCTTCGGGGATCACGGCGTCAGGCAATAGATAGATGTGATCCTCTCGGGATTCGAACCTGGGTTACCACATACAGACCTTAAACACTCTGACCATTACACCATCAAGAAAGCGAGCCTGTATATTAAGAGGAACCGGCCTTCGGCCGGCACATTTTTCTATCGAAAAATGTATAAATTTATCTTGAAGGGGGGTCTTTGGGAGTGTTGTTTTAAGCTTGATGTAGGTCTACGGAGGAAACTAAACATATAGTAAAAATACAATTAAATAAGCATATAAAAAAACCCAACCCCCCTTAAGCCCTTACTGGCTTATTCGTAAATTAGACAAACGATAAATTATATAATGAAGCGAAATTAGCATAAAAGGAACCTAATATATTTTAGTTCGAGAATGGATAGAAATGTCCTACTTATCTTGAAATGTGGCTAATTTTATGCGGCATTTCGTATACTGATCACGTATTATCTCTGTATGGCATTATAACACTCACACACTCACACACACACACAAGCATTCTCTCTCTCTCTCTCACACACACACGCACACACACACACACACACACAAGCATTCTCTCTCTCTCTCTCACACACACACGCACACACACACAAGCATTCTCTCTATCTCTCTCACACACACACATACACACAAGCATTCTCTCTATCTCTCTCACACACACACACAAGCATTCTCTCTATCTCTCTCACACACACACATACACAAGCATTCTCTCTCTCTCTCTCTCACACACACACACACACACACAAGCATTCTCTCTCTCACACACACAAACATTCTCTCTCTCTCTCTCTCTCACACACACACACACACACACACACAAGCATTCTATCTCTCTCTCTCTCACACACACACACAAGCATGCACTCACTCTCTCTCTCTCTCTCTCACACACACACACACACACTATTGTTCCTCATCTTGATTAATGATGCCCTAAAGGACACCCCATTCCACTGGAAGTACGTGGACGACTCGACAGTCGGCATTACTGTCGATAACACCTCCCCTAACTATGACCCCCTACTAGACATCCTCGACCGTCTTCAAGCCTGGACCACAGACAATCATGTGACTATCAATCATGACAAGACAGTGGTCATGCACATCAACACTTCCGTTACCGACCTTCCTCCACCCACTGTCACAATTGGTCCTCATCCCCTTCAGCTTGTTGAGTCCACCAAACTCCTCGGAATCACTGTGGACAACAAACTGAACTGGAAGAAACATGTAACTACCACAGTCAGGACCGCCACTTACAAGTTATTTATGCTAAGGCGGTTGAGATCCCTGGGGGCGCCGGAGAATGAGCTGAAGAGTATATATAACACCTTCATACTCCCTAAGCTCACCTACGCCTCTCCCGCCTGGTCCTCCTCTCTAACCCTAACACAACAACGTCAACTGGAGAAAGTTCAGAGGAGGGCATGCAGGATCATCCTGGGTGGCACATATCCAGGGTACGAGGAAGCTCTCACCACCCTTAGCATACCTGCACTTTCAACCCACCACTACAACACACTCAAACAGTTTGCATCTAAGCTGCTTGTTCACCCACGACACAGAAACTTACTTCCACCAGACGCCCCTAGACCTACACGTGCAGCTCGTCATTTCAACACACTCCAACCAATAAGAGCAAGAACTGACAGATATAAAAATAGTCCTATCCCAACCATTGTTAATATTATTAATAATGTGTAATAACGGTCTGTCACACCATATATACGCACCCACCTTTAATAATATATGCATAAGTGTGTGTGCGTGTGTGTATTAGAATATAATTATGTATGTATTTGCTTGAGTTTGTTTATGTATATGTGTATATATGTATCTATGTATGTGCAGTATATGTGTATGTATGTGTGCGTATATGTGTATGTATGTATGCGTTATTTATGTATATATATATGTGTATAGTGTATACTGTTGTGGTTCGAGCCCGGCTGAGAGTATCAGGTAGGATAAGAGAAGAGCATATATGCATGTAATGTGCATATATTTATGTATATGTATGTCTGTGTGTACGTGCTGTCAATGGTTCGAGCCCGGTTGAGAATATAAGGTATATAATATATATATGTACTGTACGTGTATTTATATTTATATGGTCATATGCACATATGTATGTAAATATACGTACATATGAGCGAGAACATATTGCTCACTAGCGCAACTTCTGATTATAAATCTATGCATAAGCATTATCTATTATTAAGTGTTCGCGTATCTTCATCCATGTATTTCCACCCTTAAAAATAGAACGCCCAGCTCTTCCATATTTCGCCTTCTGTCACACACACACACACACACACACACACACACACACACACACACACACCTACACTACCGAGGATTAACCTCCCATTGTAGTACCTGCACCCTCTTTACCTGACCTTACCAAAACAGTTTCTGTATGTATGTATGTTTGTGTGCATACGTGAGCGTTTGTGTATACGGACATGTGCACACTTACTGCATGTTCTTATGTTCCTATATATGTATGTATATGTATGTGCGCACGTACGTGTATATACGTATGTTCTGTATATGAGTAAGTAAATAAATGTGTATATGTACTGTATATCACTTACTCTCATGGTTATTTTATGATAATTTGTATTCTGCACATGCATCATTATTGTATTTATTTATTTTGTTTGTAAACTAAGCTTACCATCCTCATATCTGTACATCTCATGTTCATCCACTAAATTGTAAAATGTGTATTTTCAGCTCATGAGGCTGCCATTCTTTAATAAACCGTTTATTATTATTATTATTATTATTATTAACTCTCTCTCTCTCTCTCTCACACACACACACAAGCACTCTCTCTCTCTCACACACACACACAAGCATTCACTCACTCTCTCTCTCTCTCACACACACACACAAGCACTCTCTCTCTCTCTCTCCCTCACACACACACACAAGCACTCTCTCTCTCTCTCTCTCACACACACACACACACACAAGCATTCTCTCTCACACACACACACACACACAGACAGCCATAATTGCACGGTAACGTTTAAGTAGACCTTGCTAATTTATCCCAAATATTTACACTGCCTCCATATATTGTTATAATCACTTCCGCGCAACTTTCCTTAACATTTTGTTATTATTATTATTTTGTTGTTTAGAATCTGATGTATAAGGGATTAGGCTTATCATTATACTGTATACATATATAATATATATATATATATATACATATATATATATATATATATATATATATATACACAAATACTGTATATACAATATATATATATATATATATATATATATATATATATATATATATATATATATATATATCTCTCTCTCTCTTTATGAATAATCTAATAAAATAAATTTCACTCACAACACCAACCCATTGAAGTAAATGAAAGCATGTGCTTCACCCTGGATTCGAACCTGGGTTATAACATAGAGGTCTGACCCATCTTTGGTCTATCATGTCCACCCATTTCCTTTTTTCCCCCCAGAGTCCATTTTCAGTATTTCCTTCAACAATATAAACATGAGGAAAAATAGTGCGTAAATTGTGAGCCCTGCGCCTGAATTCCTGTTTAAGGGGAGATCTCCACTTGAGGGATGTTTTTCTTGACCCCTTTCTCCCTCATGTTTAGCCCCATTGCTTTTGATATTATAAAACGTTTGCCCCATTAGTTGAGCGATTTTAAGAACTTTCACCCCATATTAAGACCTTTCGTGCCATTCAGGTGTCAACTTTATCCTGGCGAGCGATAGCGAGCCTGTAATTTAAGAGGAACCGGCCATCGGCCGGGACGTTTTTTTACCGAAAAATGTACAAATATATCTTGAAAGGGACTCAAGGGGGTGTAATTTTAAGCTTGATGGAAGTCTAGGGAACAAACTAAATACCTCCCCTTAAGTTTATAGGGGCACATAAACTTTGGAGCGGGTTTATTTAATTAGGGGGGAAATTCTCATGTTGGATTATTTATGCACACGCGACCACGGATTATCAGATATTGTTTGTTTACTTGAGTTGGGTTCATTTTCTGTTATTTGGGATTTTGGGGGCTTTGGATATGAAAATGACATGTTTGTTTGTTTGTATATACAGTACAGTATATATACTGTATATATATATTGCCTGACGCCATGATCCCCGAAGGGGTGGCTACGAACGAACCGCCCCCAAGCACCTCTGTCCCCAGTCAGTCGACGCCCCGCCTCCCAACCAGCACCGCCTTCATTCATATACTTCCTCACTCCATCCTTCCACCTCTCATTCGGTCTACCTCTCCCTCTCTGTCCCTCCACCTCGCTCTCGTATACCCTCTTAGTCATTTTCTCGCTTCCCATACGTTCTATATGGCCGAACCATCTCAAGTTGTTCCTTTTCACACTTTCCAGCACATCTACCTCCACACCACACCTCCGTCTTACTTCCTCATGCGTCTGTTTATCCCTCCATGTAACTCCGCACGCACTTCTCAAGTAACTCATTTCCACCGCTCTTACTCTATATATATACCGGTATACATATTTTTTTTTTTGTATACTCCCAGCCGGACTCGAACCACCGACAGTCAGGACATATGTCCATGCTGTAATGCACAGCTACACCACAGAGCGTGAACAGGATACTTTACAACCTTTCCCTATATATATAAAGGAGAAGGGAAATCCTACTTGAAAAATGTATTTCAATTCAGTTTCTATGATAATTATGTTACAGATGTTAATTACGATATTTCTATGGCTTTGATTATTATATTACAGTGATCATTCAGAAGAGGGATTGTAAGAGGAGATATGTTTACTATGTGATATTTGTCTTGGGTGCAGGTTTGCAAAGGAATGAGAAGTACACTAGACATCTAGCCTTAACCCCTTCAGCACCATGATGTAATTTTCATCACATCCTGGTTACCAATAGACGATTTTCTGTAGTTTATAATCTACCTCTAGGATATGTGCCTTTGTCTCTAAAAAAAAATCTGACCGTTCCATAGTAGCAGTTGTGGATGGCCATCGTTCACTTCCTCAACCTATCAACTTCGGTGTTCCTCAGGGTTCTGTCCTGTCTCCAGTTCTCTTTTTAATATTCATAAATTATCTCCTTAACTGTAGGCTACCTCTAGTCCTATCCACTCATATGCTGATGACTCTACCTTACACTATTTAACTAGTTATTCACAGCAACCTAATATGCAATCACTCCAAAGGTCAAGTAACGAAGCCATAGAACACCTATCTTCTGATTTATCAATATTTTCTGATTGGGGCAGAACAAATCTTGTTACTTTCAATACCTCCATAACTCAATTACCAAGTACCCATCGAAATCTTCCACAAGAAAATCAATTATTCTTCAACAATACTCAAATCCATCTTTCATCTTCTCTCAACATTCTTGGTGTATCTTTTTCATCCAACATTTTATGGAAAGATCATATTACCAATAAGACAGCTTCCAAGAAATTAGGTGTGCTCAACCATCTCCGTGGGTCCTTCACCCCTGCACAGCTTCTTGCTCTGCATAGAGGCACAGTGCGCCCCTGTATCGAGTATTGTTCCACCCGTACCACACTTCTCAAAAGAGTAAAATAAAAAGCTTTTCACCTCACCATATCACTTCTTCTTACTAGTTCCCTACAATCTCTTTCAACAGCCGCAATGTTGCATCTCTTTCACTCTTCTATCGCAATTACAATAATCAGTGCTCTTCAGAGCTCTCTGTGTTTGCCCCCTTCCTTGCGGCGAGTGTGAGGCACCCGCCTTTCAACACAGTCCCACCCCTATTCTCTCCAACCCTAGAAATGGTAAATTTTCTCAGTCTTTCTTCTACTCAACAAGTGAACTCTGGAACACACTCCCTCAATCAATCTTTCCTTCATCCCATGTCTTATGACTTAGACTGCTTTAAAATCCGTGTGTCAAGGCATTTTGACCCCATCGTCCCTTGAATTTGGCTCTCGGTAACTCTTTTGGCTTAGGGGGAGACACTCGTTTTGGCTTAGGGGGAGACACTCGTTTTGGCTTAGCGGGAGACACTTGTTACAGGCACATAGCACAAACAAACATACGATCTTAAGAAACCCTCTGAATGATATAGGCCCTTCTTAACCCTTTCACGCATATGACACGATTTTGAGCCGATTGGGGATACTTTAAAGCCTTTGTTACCATCAGGGGTATTTAGAAACCTTTAGTTTAGTTACTTCAACCTCTGCAGTTGTCTTTGAGTCAACCTCTGCAGTTGTCTTTGAGTTAGCTGTGGGCAGAAAACTAATTTTGGAGAGGTAATTATAACAGTGAGACAACTCTATTTCTTATTGCTAAACTGGCAACCTCTGCGTCATAAATGCGGGAAAGGGTTAAACAGGCGTCATGGTGCTGAAGGGAAAACTTCAATTTCCTTGACTGACACTATGATTTACCAGTTAGTAAAGTTTCTCCCTATTTTTTAAGGGGAGATGGGTCGTTTTTCTCGTCCCCCTTCTTCCTCATGTTTAGTCCCATTAGTTTTCAGATTGTATGATGTTCCAGCCATTAGTTTGCTGAATTTAAAACCTTTTGCCCCATTTTGTTGTTAATATTAAGACCTTAAGGCCATTAGGTGTCAATATTATCCTGGCGAGCGATAGCAAGCCTGTAACCAGGACATGTTTCAATTAAAAACTGAATAAACATTTATCTTGAAGGGGGATTTTTGAAGGTGTTCTTTTCGAGATTGATGGAGGTCTAGGAAAGAAATGAAAAAACATAATGAAAAATAAATATATAAACAAATAAATAACACCTACCCCTTAAGTATCTCTCACTCTCTCTCTCTCTCTCTCTCTCACACAGACAGCACCTTTCCTTGCCCCCCATTACTCCCTCTCTCTCTCTCTCTCTCTCTCTCTCACACACACAAAGGCAGCACCTCCCCCCGCACCCCCCTCATTACTCCCCTACCCTCCTCTTTCTCTCTCTCTCTCTCTATCTCTGTAAATGAGTGTCTACATTCCAAAATAATCGATACTGGAATCACAAAACTAAAAGGCGTAGATGATTATCTGGGTACAAATACAATTACAAAAGTTGCCTTCCATAATATTTGGTTGTATTTATAGACATCCAAAGGCTCCAGCAAGTGCATGGGATAATATCACTGACACCTTACGATCAGTGATCATCAGAAAGAAAACAATGTTTGTACTAGGTCACCTAAATGATCATTTATGTTCTCAAAATTGTAAACTATCTCACATTATAGCTAACAATAAACGCCATGGAGTGGCTTCGGTCACCCAGGCTTTATTGTGGTCGGCAGGGAGGGTTCTGTGGGGGTGCTCGGTTATGGCCTTGGAATTGCTCGGGGCCTTGGGGCTGTTCGGCCAGGCAGCTTGGGGAACAACAACAACAACAACAACAACAACAATAAACTCACCCAGGTCATAGACAAACCCACACGCATAACACCCACCTCCGCAACCCTGCTTGATGTAATAATAACTAACAACCCCAATATAATAACTAACTCTGACGTTTACCCGCACACCATAGCTGACCACGATTTAGTAGGCGTTACAATAAACGTATATAAACCAAAACGTCCACCAATTACAAAGGTCTCTCGCGACCTAAGGAATTCTACAAGTGACACCCTTTGCTCTCATATATTAGCTGAAACCCCCACCCTAAACAAAATATTACAAACAGACAACGTAGACACACAAGTAAATATATTAACCTCCGTCATTACACAAAGCCTAAGTAAGTGTGCCCCAGTAACAACTAAAATAATTCATCGTCCACCCTCGCCATGGATAAATGATAAAGTCCGTGAAGCCATTAATGCTAGAAACACAGCTCAGAAAACATTGAAAGAAAACAGACTGAACCCAACATTACAACGACATTTTAATGATTTAAAGAAGCAAGTTAAACGACTGATAAATTCCACTAAAAAACAATATTTTAACAATGAACTAAAAAAGTGCAAAGGAAATATTTCGGCAACGTGGAAAATAGTAAGGGAAGTAATACCCAACGACAAGCAAAGTGGTAGAAACTGTCTATTTGAAAACACAAATGAAAAGGCTGAAGAGTTTAACAAGTTCTTTGCAAATGTTGGAAAAAAAGCATTCGATGATACGCAATACGCAAGATATGGCAACACCGCTCCCCAACCCCATATACCCACACCTCTTCCTCACCTCACTCAAACTAATACCACATTATTTCGTCCTGAGCCGTCGACCCCAATACTATTATTCTAACCATCAAACATCTTCACCAAACTAATTCGTTCGGTTCTGATAATATAGCGCTCAAATTCATAAAAGACTCTCTTAACGTAATAATATATTATCTTACAGTCATTATTAATGCATCCATAGTCACAGGTAAATTTCCTTCATCCTGGAAACATGCGCTAGTTACTCCATTGTACAAAACTGGAGACCCTAATAATACTAGTAATTATCGCCCAATTTCTCTTCTCCCAATTTGTTCTAAAATCATCGAGAAGATCGTTGCTAACCAACTCGTTAATTTCTTAGAAAACAATAACATTATATCAAACTCACAACATGGCTTCAGACCCAAACTCTCTACTGAAACAGCACTCACAGTTATCACAGACAAGATTTATGACAACATGGACAACAAACACATATCCCTCTTAACCCTCTGTGACTTGTCTAAGGCGTTTGATAGTGTAAACCATAATATTCTTATTAAAAAACTCCTACAAAATAACATTGACTCTTTCTGGTTCGAGGATTACCTCTGTGAAAGAACACAGTCCGTCCGCATAAATAATACTATTTCCTCCATAGCAAAAACCCCTTACGGAGTCCCTCAAGGGTCTATTTTAGGACCAATTCTCTTCATTATTTTTGTCAATGATATACTAAAATACATAAAAATATTGCCTACTAGCACATTATGCTGACGACACACAGTTCCTTCACAGTGGTCAATTAAACGAATGAAATAATCTAGTCGCTATATGTGAAGAAACTCTACGGACTGCAAATGCTTACTTCCAAGAAAATGGTCTATTGCTGAACACCAAAAAGACTCGGTGTATCTTCATAGGATCACGTCAAATCATATAAAAAATACCAAGCAACACCACCAGTCAATTCGGTGATACCAAAATCCAACCATCCATCCACGTAAAAAACCTTGGTGGTCATTTGGATCAGTATATGACCTTCGACAAACATATAAACCAAACAACAACAACAACAGTAATGGCGGCCATATCCATATTATACATAAATAGAACAAAACATTATTTTGATAAATCAACTGGAATCGCAGTTGTACAATCACTAGTATTAAGCATTCTGAACTACTGTAATATGAATTGGGGGACGACTAATGCATCACTAATCACGAAGGTTCAAAGGTTGCAAAACTTCGCGGCGGCAAGAGTCGCAGATGGTAAAGCTAGGAAGTATGATCACGTTACACCCATTTTCAAAGAATTACAATGGCTAAGCATAAAGAAACAAATTACTTTTAATTCAGTAGTAACTATTTTTTTAAAAGTCACCCACCACTACCCAGATCACTTCCTACCTCTCCCAACTGTTAACAATATTACCGATAGTAATACAAGACAACGACACAATCTTTATGTCCCCAGAACCAAGACTGACTCGGGAGCCAGAGCTATGTCTGTAACAGGTCCTAAGTTATGGAATCAACTACCATCGGATATCAAAGAGGCAAATACCGTACATGCATTTAAATCAAAGTTGAAAAAGAACTTATTAAATAATACATAATCTAAATATCGGGCCTCATTGTTCTCTATGGTAATATGATGTCCTATATATTCTTATTCATATGTTTAGGACTGTATATATGTGGGTATTTCAATATAGATACATATAAACTATGTACAGTCAAACAAATATGAATGTGTGTGTAAAAATATGTAAGTCCACGCACATATAAATACTGTATATGTATGTATTGCGTGTATATATGCATATGAATGTGTATGTACAATCTAAGTTTATACCTTATACCTAAGTTAATACTTAATGTACACTTTGTAATTGTAATTATGAGCAGAATAACCACTTTTAAGTGGAAATTAAAAAAATATTATTATTATTATCTCTCTCTCTCTCTCTCCCACACACAGACAGACAGCACCTTTCCTTCCCCGCCATTACTCCCCGTCTTCATCATTGTTTTCCTTCTACTTCATTAACCAGATAGCCCACTAACGCACACAAACACAAAACCCATCCTATTATTATTATTATTATTATTATTATTATTATTATTATTACTATTGTTTGTATAATTAATTATCTTATTATTATTGTTACTATTGTCATTATTATTTGTATAATTATCTTATTATTATTATTATTATTAATCTACTCCTCCCCTCCCCCCTCCCCTTCCCCCTCCCCCTCTTCCCCCTGCCCCCCATATAATAATTACCTAGGCTAGTATCTATTTATTATATATTATTATTATACTCCTCCCCTCCCTCTCACTCCCACTCCCCCTCCCCCCATATATATATACTGTATATATATAAAAACAAAATTGGGGGGAGGTTATTTTATTTTATTTTTTCTCATGGAAGATTGATATATATATAGATAGATAATATAATATAATATATTATATATATATAAATATTTTCGTTTTATGTATTTATCGATGGTATGCCCCCTCCCCCACACCCCTCCTCCCCCGGTATACCCCGTCCCCCACTCCCCCATTATAAGCCCCTCACCCCCCAATGATATATATATATATATAATTCGTTTTAATGTATTTATATTATGTATGTTATGCAACCCTCCGCCGCCCCCACTCCTCCCCCTGCCCTCCACTTAGTATACCCCCTCCCCCTCCCTCCCCCATTATAACCACCCCCCACCCCCCTCCTCCCCCCATTATACCCACCCCCCCCGCCCTCCCCCATTTATACCCTCCCTCCATCTCCTCCCCCATTATAAACCCGCCTCCCTCTCCCTCCCGCATGATACCCGCCTACCCGCCTCATCTCCCTCCCCCATTATACCCCCATCCATCTCCCTCCCCCATTAGAACCCCCTCCCCCCCCTCCCCATTATAAACCCCCCTCCTCCTTCCCTTATACCCCTCCCCCTCCCTCCCCCCCCTTATACCCCCGCCCTATCCCAATACCTCCCTCCCACCCTTATACCCCCTCCCCCTCCCTCCCCCATTATCACGCCCTCCCCCGCCCTCACCCCCTTATACCCCCCTCCATCTCCCTCCCCCCTTAGACCCGCCTCCCGCCTCATCTCCCGCCCCCAGTTACCCCCCTCCATCGCCCTCCCCCATTATACCCCACGCCCCCCTCCTCCCCCATTATACCCCCCGTCCATCCTCCCTCCTCCATTATAACCCCTCCCCCTCCCTCCCCCCATACCCCCCTCCCTCCCTCCCCCCTTATACCCTCCCCCTATCTCCCATTTCCTCTCCCCTCCCCCATTATACCCCCCCCCCCTCCTCCCCCTATACCCCCCTCCTCCTCCCTCCCCCTTCCCCTCCCCCTCTTCCCCCATAGCCTAATATAGTTTTTATTAGGCTAGTATATATCTATTTATACTATTATTCTTCTAGTCCTCCCCTCCCTCCCCCCCTCCCTCCCCCTTCCCCTTGCCCCCCATATAAATAGACTAGGTTAGTATAATATTTATTATCTTAATTACACTTCTCCCCCCGCCGCCTCCCTCGCTCCCCCTCGCCTCCCTTCCCCTTCCCTTCCCCTGCCCCCCATATAAATCTTACTAGGCTAGTATCATATTTATTATATATTATTATCTCCCTCCCCCTCCCCTCCCCCCTCTCGGCTTCCTCCTCCCCCTCCTCTCCCTCCCCCCTTCCCCTCTCCTCCCCCTCCCCTCCCTCCCCCCCCCTCCCCCCTTCCCCCCCCTTCCCCCCATATAAATATTACTAGGCTAGTATCTATTTATTATATTTAATTATTATACGCCTCCCCTCCCTCCCCCTCCCCCTCCCGGCCCCCTCCCCCCACATATAGTATATTATATATATATATATATCATTATATATATTATAATATATATATATATATTACCGGTATATACACAAATAAAACACATGGGGGGAGGTTTTATTTTTTTTGTTTCCCTAATTGTAGCATTGATATAATATATATAAATAATAAATATAATTCGTGTTTATGTATTTATATGTATGTTATGTCCAACCCTCCGCCTCCCCTCACCCCCCGTCCCCCATTATACCACCCCTTCTCCCCCTCCCTCCCACCATTATACCCCCCCCCCTTTCCCTCCCCCCTTATACCCCCCCTCCCCGCTCCCTCCGCCCATTTATCACCCCCTCCCCCCGTCCCTCCCCCATTATACCCCCTCCCCCTCCCTCCCCCATTATACCCCCTCCCCCTCTTCCCCCATTTAACCCCCATATATATATTATATATATATATATTATATATATATATATAGATATCATTCTTATTTTGTATTTAGTCTATGTTAGGTGGCCCAGTCCCCCTCCCCTCCCTCCCCCATATACCCCGCCCCCTCTACCCCCATTAAACCCCCTCACCCCATAGAATCTATAATATATAATAGAATTCTTGTTTATGTCTTTAATGTATGTGATCCCATTATACCCCTTCCCCGCTCTTCCCCCATTACCCCCATAATATATATATATATATATCGTATATATATATATATATATATAATATAATATCATTCGTATTTATTATTCATCGATATGTGTATGCCCTCCCCCTCGCCCCTCCCTCCCCCATTATACCCCCGGGGTCCGCCCCCCCGCCCATCCCTCCCCCCTTCCCCCCCTCCCCTCCCCCCTCTCCCCCTTCCCCCTGCCCCCATATATATATTAGTAGGCTAGTATCTATTTATGATATATTATTATACTCCTCCCCCATCCCCTCCCCTCCCCCTCCCCCTCCCTCCCCCCCCTCCCCCTTCCCCCTGCCCCCCATATAAATATTACTAGGCTAGTATCTATTTATTATATATTTACTCCTGCCCTCCCTCCCTCTCCCCCCCTCCTCCCCTTTTTCCTCCCCTCCCCCCCCTTCCCCCTTCCCCCTGCCCCCCATAACTATTACTAGGCTAGTATCTATTTATATATATATACTCCTGCCCCCTCCCTCTCCCTCCCTCCTCCCCTCCCCCCCTCCCCCCCTCCCTCCCCCTTCCCCTGCCCCCCATATCCAATTACTATAGTATATATTATTATATATTTATACTCCTCCCCCCCTCCCCCTCCCCCTCCCCATATATATATATATATATATATATATATATATATATATATACCGTATATATATAATTTATATATATTTTTTTTTTTGTGTGGGGGAGGGTTATTTTTTTATTTTTAGTTTATTTTATTTTTCTAATTGTAGATTGATATAATATATATATATATATATATATATATATCTATATATATACAATATATAATATATATCGCATTTATGTATTTATCTAAGTTATGCCCCCTCCCTCCCCCATTATACACCCTCCCCTCTTCCCCCATTATACCCCCCTCCCCCCATATATATATACTATCATTCGTATTTATGTATATATCTACGTTATGCCCCGTCGTCCCCTCCCCCCTCACCTCCCCCATTATACCCCCTCCCCTCTTCCCCATTAAACCCCCCACACACCACAATATATATATATATATATAATTATTCGTATTTATGTATTTATCTATGTTAGCCCCCTCCCCCCTCCCCAATATACCCCCTCCCCCTCTCCCCCCCCATTAAACCCCACTCCCCCCCATATTATAATCTATATATATAATATAATTCGTGTTTATGTATTTATCTATGTTATGCCCCCTCCCCCCCTCCCCCCCATTATTCCCCCTCCCCCTCTTCCCCATTACCCCCTCCCCCCTCCCCCATATAGCCTAAATATATATTATTATTAGGCTAGTATCTATTATAAATGTTATATTCTACTCCTCCCCCTCCCTCCTCCTCCTCCCCCCCTCCCCCTCCCCCTCTTCCCCCTGCCCCTCATATAAATATTACTAGGCTAGTATCTATTTATTATATATTATTATACTCCTCCCCTCCCCTCCCCCCCCCCCCCCCCTCTCCCTCCCCCATATATATATATTTTTTTTTGGGTGGAGTTTTTTTTTTTGTTTTTTTTTTTTTTTTTTCTAATTGTAGATTGATATATATATATATATATTCTGACATACGGAGCCCTGTATGTTAATTTAAGAGTTAGAATTAGAGTTGAAGGAGCCCACTACCCAAACGGTGAAGCAGACTAGCGAACGAGCGAGTGGGCAAACCATCTCGCCCCATATCAGCATGCTAGCCTTCACACCTCGATGACCGATGCTATGACGTATGATCGACGCCAGGAGCTGTGAGTGGACCACGCACCTGTTATGCGACTCGAGGAGCTATGATTGGAGCAGGCATCATCCGCCGCCTCCTGATTCGTTCCTACACCATCATTGTTTGGTATATAAGACCCGAGTTGTGGGCATTCAAATCATTCTCATTTGGAGTTGGGGAAGGTGAACTTGCAGGTGGAGGAAGACGGGGTGAAGTATTGTAATGGGATTGTGACTGTCAGTCAGATTATAAAAATGTGTGTTAAGTGTGTTCGGTGTAAACACTTATGTTATGTTGGTTAGTGAGATATGTGATTGGGAATTAACGTGAACGCTACTATTATGTGTTTAACTATTTGATTGCGAATTAACGTTAACGCTACTATTACGTGTTTAACGATTTAATTGCGAATTAACGTGAACACTACTATTATGTGTTTAACTATTTAATTGGGAATTAACGTGAACGCTACTATTATGTGTTTAACTATTTGATTGGGAATTAACGTTAACGCTATTATTATGTACTTAACTATTTTAGTTGACTAACTTGTGGACTAAAGCAACTCTTTAAGTAATTGGGTTATGATGAAAGTAATACTATTGTTTTATATTAATACTTACGAGTTCTTTCATTTTCTTTGAATTAAGCTTACATTGCTTAATGGTGCTTAGTACGGTGATGCTATTGTCTCGTATTAGTAATATCGCCTTAGACTAACATGGCTGTGTTAATATTACTTCTAGTGATTTCCTAAGCTGAAGAAAATTCTTTTGCTTCAAAATATTATATTTTGCTTTTCATATTATTTGAGTGAGACCTGAATCGAATCTATGAAACGATCCTGTAACTTTATTTACTCATAATCAAACCTCAATGTTACGTGGTTAAGAAATACATTTAACTAATTATTACATATATATCTAACTTTTTGTGTGACTTTGATATTACTCCTGATGATAATAATAATATAATACTATTAACGTAAGACAAGAACCAAGAATAATTACATTAAATATAAATAAAAGGACATAGAAGAAAACTATCTATTCATTTCAAAAAGGGTTAAGAGACAGAAATATTCTTACTTTAATATTTATCTTTCAAGACTTTTTATAAAATTAATAGTCCTTCTTTAGCTATAACTTATTCGGTTCATAACCATAGCCTACTAAGCTTCGGTTACATAATAATTCTTTATAAATACTACATGACTTTAATTAGTTTCAGTATTTTTCATAATTAAAGAGTATCAGTCAATAAAGGATATTAAGTCCTAAGATCCAAAATGAAAGGAAGCAACAACAGGAAATTATTTTATTAGATTTTACTTTTGTTTTGCCTTCAGCTGACTGATACCTTAATATACATCTCTGTGCTATCTAGATTCATCAAGTTAACCACTTGAGGATCAAGATACGTAACAATATATATATTTTTTTTTTTTTTTTTTTTTTATGTTGTGCATTTGTATTTATACGCCCCCCCCCCTCCCATTACAGATCCGTTACACATCTAGTCGGTTAGCCAGCCATGGATAGAAATAGGACCAGCTGGCCTCCGTCCTTAACCCGGCAAGCGCGATAGGCCTCACGGAAGGCTTCCTATAGGGAACGCGATAGGCCTCACGGAAGCAGGACCAAAAGCCTTCCATAAAAAAAAGGGCCTATCAAAACAAAGGAATTTGTCTCTAGGTGAGATAATTCCCCTCCAGTACTCATCCATGTAAATCTCACCCACCCCCCTCCCCTCCTTCCCCACCTTATTCCCCCCTCCCTCCCCTCCTCAATTATCACCTATTTTTCCTCTTATTATCATCATTTATCGGTTATTTTTCTCTCCCGCGATAATGTAGCACAAGTGGGTTGCATAAAAGATCGTTATGCAACACCCAGACACCGGCACACACCGCCCCGCTCTCCTCAGTTGACTCCCAGACAGCGAGAGGGGAAGGCTGCCTGTCTCTCTCTCGCCTGAGATTATGACCGGGTGGCCAATATCTTCGTTTTTCACCACCCAAATGCTTTTCCCACTTATTTTAGCACTCTTGAAGGTTCATATATACATCATATATGTAAAATAAAAGCATACCGAAAACAAATAATGGTTTATATTGTAAATATAACGAATTCTGTCAGAATCCAGGGCTAGAAATGCACAAATAACTACCCTAGCACCTACGTCTATATCGCGCTTGTCAGGTTAATACCATCCTGGACATGTCCAGTAGTGAGAGCGAGAGCGAGGACGACATGGGGAGCGAGGAAGAGGAGTGGACGGATGAGGCGGGTGAGACGGATGATGATGATGATTTGACCCATTCTCAACCGCCCAGGGGGAAGAGGAGGAGGATTCTCACTTCACCACCTCCAGAAACTCCAGCTCCACCTCCACCAACTCCACCTCCTCAAACTCCAGCTCCACCGCCACCTCTTCCACCAACTCCACAAACTCCAGCTCCACCTCCACCTCTACAAACTCCACCTCCACAAACTCCACCTCCACCTCCTCCACCAACTCCACAAACTCCAGCTCCACCTCCACCTCCAGAAACTCCAGCCGTCGCCCAACCTCGCCACGTCTCAGCAACACCCGTCAGTAGGGGGAAAACGTGCCAGAACAGGTGATGCCAGAACAGGTGATGCCAGAACAGGTGATGCCAAAACAGCAGATACCAAAACGGCCGATGCCAAAATGGCCGATGCCAGAACAGGTGATGCCAGAACAGCAGATGCCAAAACAGCAGATGCCAAAACGGCCGATGCCAAAACAGCAGATGCCAAAACGGCCGTTGCCAAAACGGCCGATGCCAAAACAGCCGATGCCAAAACGGCCGATGCCAAAACAGCCGATGCCAGAATGGCCGATGCCAGAACAGCCGATGCCAAAACGGCCGATGTCAAAACAGCCGATGACAAAACGGCCGATGCCAAAACGAGCAATGCCAAAACAGCACAAAACTGCCAAGCCCAACTGCCAAAACCGAAACGGGCAAAACCAAAACGGCGGGCGCGGCGGTCGGAAGCGGGCGGGCGCGGCGGTCGGAAGCGGGCGGGCGCGGCGGTCGGAAGCGGGCGGGCGCGGCGGTCGGAAGCGGGCGGGCGCGGCGGTCGGAAGCGGGCGGTCGGAAGCGGGCGGGCGCGGCGGTCGGAAGCGGGCGGGCGCGGCGGCAGTCGCGGGCAAAACCAAAACGACCAAACCCAAAACGGCCAAACCCAAAACGGCCAAAACAGCCAATGCCAAAACAGCCAATGCCAAAACGACCAATGCCAAAACAGCCAATGCCAAAACGACCAATGCCAAAACGACCAATGCCAAAACGAAAAACCGAAACTGCCAAAACCGAAACGGCCAAACCCAAAACGGTCAAAACCAAAGCGGGAAAAAACAAAACTGTCAAACCCCAAAACGGCCAAAGTTGTCTGATGATATCGGAGTAGCCTAGTGGGGTGTGAGGCTGGGCTCCCTCTCTCTCTCTCTTACTCCATAAAAAACACGCCATACCCTATAAAAACAAGTCTACCCAGGTGCAGGACTCTCTCTCTCTCTCTCTCTCTCCCTTGTCTTATAAAAACACCCCTTACCCACATAAGCTGTCTGTGGTGATATCGGAGCAAAACCGAAACTGCCAAAACCAAAACGGTCAAAACCAAAATGGGCAAAATCAAAACTGTCAAACCCCAAAACGGCCAAAACCAAAACGGCCAAAGTTGTCTGATGATATCGGAGTAGGGCAAAACCAAAATGGCCAAACCCAAAACGGCCAAGTTATATATGTGCTCAAACCTCATAAAGGTCTTAGTTATATAGAAGCCAACATGATGGAAGCATTCACCTCCGATGCTCTCGACATATTCAAACACCCCGCTCGCGTAATAGTACAGCAATTCGGGCAAATCTGAACTGGTCAACAAACTTATAACCAAGTACCATAATAAATTTAAAAAGATTGTTATATGCGGCCTTGCCACGCATCCTCTACAGCATGATAAAGAAATAGGGTCTAAGGTAACCGTGCATCCAGAAATAGTGAATCCTATAAGCGATGAGGATACTTACGATCAAAGAGGAACCTTATTTGTCCTTGACGATCTATTTATGGAGGCTGTAAAAAATGAATTTGTCGTTTTACGCTTTTACCCACGGCCGACATAATAACATTTCATGTATCTTTATAACCCGAAACCTATACATGGGTGGTAAACATGCGAGGAATATTAGTCTCAACTGTTCGCACTTCCTTTTACTGAGACAACGTGACTTATCGCAAATACAGCTACTCGGAAGGCAAATATTCGGCAAAGACCGAGCCAGTGATTTTGTTGAAATATACAAATCCGCCGTTTTCTCTCAGCCCTTTGGCTATCTCCTAGTCGACTTGGGTATAAATACTCCCGAAGCCCTGCAATTCCGTACAAATATAGCGGGTGAACCACCCTGCGAACGTGTTTTCCAATGGTGAGCTCTAAGCATCGAGAGCTATTACATGTTCTCTACAGCCGTCACGATCAGCCGTACGGGCTGTCTTCTCAAAAGAAACTATGGGATAAGGCCCGAGGCATTGATCCTTCCATAACCCCGCGAGACGTGGCGGGATTTCTCAGGACCAGCAAAACCTACACGCTACATAAGCTACAGCCGAAGAAATTTCCCCGGCAGAAAGTTCTCTCCCCCAAGCCCAAGATCATCATGGCTGCCGATTTAGCCGATATGCGTCATTTAAAGAAAGACAACGACAATATATCATACCTGCTAGTCTGCGTGGGCGTCTTTTCTCGTTTTATGCAGGTCGTGCCTTGCCTCCGGAAAGATGCGACTTCCATGCTAACGGCTGTTAAGAGTATTATGGAAAGCGATGAATCCAGGGGTGTGAGAAGATTGAACACCGATCTAGGCACCGAGTTTTATAATAAAAAAGTGAAGGAATATCTAACATCTCGCAAGATTAAGTTATATAGCGTTCACTCTAGCGAAATTAAAGCTTCCATCGCCGAACGAGCCATTCGCACATTGAAATCCCGGCTATATCGCTTTATTACACAGCGGAATTCCCCTCGATATATTAACCATCTCCAGGACATGGTCGAGGCCTACAATAATTCCCCCCACTCTGGATTAAAAAATGGACAAACCCCCATCCTCGTGCATAAATTAACTCAACCATCCGACATTGTACGTCAATTCCATCTAATGTATAAAAAAAACCCAGAAACCCTTCAGACCCATTAGTCCTGAGCTAGCCGTTGGAGAGATTGTGCGTCTTGTGGGTAGCACTCGTTCATCCGTTTTCCATAAGGGATACACTCAGCAGAACACCCCTGAGCTATTCCGAATTCGAAAAATAAAACACCGGCATCAACCCAAAACCTATCTCCTGGAAGACCTAGCCGACGAGCCCGTAGAGGGCATTTTCTACAGATCAGAACTGGTGGCCAGTTCCCTGCCCGAGTCATTCGATATTAATATCCTGAGAACCCGCAAAAGCAAAGGAGGAACGCAATATTTCGTACATTGGGTCGGATATCCTACCTCCTTTGACAGCTGGATTAAGGCCTCCGACCTCATGCCAAGATGAGCAGTAAGCCTCCCCTACTCGCTGTACATAAAAAGTGTTTTACTGCTACTTAAAAAACTTAACCCCAAGGAAAGGAAGAACCTCATTAAACAACTAGGACGCGAGCATTTAAACTGTATTTCTGAGATATTCTCAAACTTTCTAAAGAAACATCTCACCCTGAATAGTAGAATTATAAGAAAGCTACAACATCATCGCGAGGATATACGAGCCGTCGCCCGGAAGAAAACATCTTTAACCAAAAAGAGATTAATTCTAGGTAGTAAGGCGGGGGGTAGTATATTAGCCGCTCTTCTCCCCGCAGTTGCCGGTCTACTTTCAAAACTATTCGCATAATGCGTAGCTATTATCTCCTCCCCGAATCCACAGCCAAACGTGTTTTAACAAGCATCGAGGGTCCCCCCTCCGGGCAACACGTTCCAACAAGTTCGCCTCCTCGACACGTCCCGGCAAGCTCGGCCCCCCAACATGTTCCGGCAAGCTCAGCCTCCCGCCTCCCCCCGCAACTCGCTCCTAAGACCCCATCGAGGAAAAAGAGAAAGAAATCAACACCTCATTCGCGTCATAACGAGAAATCGGCGAGGGCTACGCACAAAACCAAACTCCAACCGCCTGTACTAATGAAAGCCACTTCAGTAATGACGAATGCTTCCAAAAATCCCAGTCTAGATCATCTCCTACCTGCCCACGTAAAATATACCAAAATACCGTATGCTTTAGGGCTTCTGGAGCGAGTTAAAAACAACCCCTTAATTAGATGGGACAAGGATGGATGGCTACTGGACTCGCCTAGCAACAACAATATTCTAGACATCGTGGGGTTACTCGCGGGTAAAGGAGGTACGCCGTCCAAAGCCCAACGTGATGACGTGGATCTAATTATTAGGACCACAGGTCTTCATCCCTCTCATATTGTCAACACGCAAGTCAAAAAGCAATATGGTGCTGGTATAATTAGTCTACTCCCGTCTAAAACACCCACGTTGGCAACCCGCGGCTGGGTCCCATATTGAACCATCGTGAGTCCTCCTCCGGAGGGGTTGCCCATTAACCCGGGAGCTACGGGGAGACTCTTAAGAGTTCCCCCGGCGCACTGCGGGGAGACTCTTAAGAGCAGAGACTTTGAACACGTACCAAAACCGCGCGTTTATAGCCAGGCGGCTGAAAATTGGTGTGGGTATAGTACTACATGTCAACTCTCGATACCACCCCGCCAAACGCTCGCCCCGCACTCGTGCAAGCACCACCGCGCCAGTAACCACGCACTAGTCATGGAGCCTACACGTCCCTCACGCTCGCTCCCTGATGACACAACCAGCCCTCCTTCTGGTGGTGTTAGCCGCCGTGGAAGGCAGAGGGTGGCTGCCAAAGACCCTAGCTACCAGTACGACACGCCCTACAGCTCAGAGGACGAATCACCAGCACCAAAAGCACGTAAAACACGTGCAAGCAGGGCAATGGCACAGAGGTCATTGGTCTTTCGGGACACTGCCACCACGACCCAGGCCACTGCAACAACCACTACCACCACCACTGCCACCACTGCCACCCCTGCCACCCCTGCCACCGGTACCAGCGACGCAGGAGGCCGCCCTAGGGCTGCATTACCTGCGGGGGCAGGAAAAATGAAAGGCACGGGCGTAGGGAAAAGAACCCGTACGCCAGCCACAGTGCCCCTACCACCACCAACACCACCAGCCGCCCCTGGCCCGGCTGCCCCTGCCGCCCCTGCTGCCCCTGCCGCCCCTGCCGCCCCTGCTGCCCCTGCCGCCCCTGCCGCCCCTGCCCAAGGAACAGGGAAGGGGAAGGGGAAAGGGAGAGGGAAAGCGACTGGGAAAGCGACTGCTGGCCCTGGTGTCCCTGCCGGCCCTGCTGCCCCTGCCGCCCCTGCCGCCCCTGCTGCCCCTGCCCCTGCCGCCCCTGCCGCCCCTGCCCAAGGAACAGGGAAGGGGAAGGGGAAAGGGAGAGGGAAATCGACTGCTGGCCCTGGTGTCCCTGCCTGCCCTGCTGCCCCTGCCGCCCCTGCCGCCCCTGCCGCCCCTGCCCAAGGAACAGAGAGAAGGGCGACAGGCACCACCATCATCTTGCCATCAAGGCCACGCACCACTGCTGCCCCTGCCGCCGCCGCCCCTGCCGCCGCCGCCCCTGCCGCCGCCCCCCTTGCCACCACCTCTGCTGTCCCTGTCCATAAGACTCCCGCACGTGCCAAAGTGACCCGGAAAACTCTTACACCATCTAAGTATGCCGCCCTGCTGTTTGATGGTGATTCGCAGGACATTGGCAGCCCGGGTTTCGACGACGAAGCCCTAGCACGGGACCAAGGGTGGGGGGATTTGGGAGTGGACAGTGGGAGTGAGTCCGACGTCGGTGACGAAAACGAGGAAGGGCATCGTCTGTCAAGTGAAGAGGAGGGTAATGATGATGAAGTGCTGTATCGCGACCATGGAAGCGATATTTCAGACGCAGAAGCAGACGCAGACGACATTCCGATCCCTGGCATGCCTTCGTTCGATTGGTCTGACGGGGTCAATTTTGTACCTGACGTGCCCCAGTTCAATCCTGGGACGTCAGGAACAACTGACAACTGGCCCTGTGATGATCAAGCGAACGAAAGCGACTTCTTCCTCGCTGTTTTCGACATGGAGGTAATGACGTACATCGATGCCCAAACAAACGCCTACTACAGGTGGGTGTTTGGCAGATTGGACGTCCTTTCTCCAAAAGCGAGAATACGAGGCTGGGTGGATACGACTGTGGCAGAATTTCTGACGTTCTTTGCCTTGTTGTTCCTCATGCCTCTGATCAAGAAGCATGTGTTGCAACACTACTGGAAGCACGACCCTCTCATCGCCACCCCAACTTTCAATAAGTTCATGACTCGTGACAGATTTTTGTTGCTGCTAAGATTTATGCACTTTGCAGACAACGAAAATCCTAACAGGATTGACAGGATATGGAAAGTTCGGGATGTGTTCACCATGTTGTTGGAGAGGTATAGGAAATACTTTTACCCCTTCCTCAATTTGGTGATTGATGAGTCGCTCGTGCTCTTCAAAGGACGTCTTGTTTTCAAGCAGTATATCCCCTTGAAGAGGCATAGGTTCGGAATCAAGCTCTTCGTGTTGTGCGACTGTGAAACTGGAATAGTGCTTGACATGATCGTGTATACAGGAACTGACATTGACGTACCGAAAGCCGCTGCCAATGACCCCATGGGCATGTCAGGTGCCATCGTCAGGAAAATGTTGGCACCTTACCTGGGCAAAGGCCACATCATCTACACTGACAACTGGTATACTTCTCCTGCTCTCTGCCAGTTTCTTTATGACAACCAAACGGGGTCATATGGGACTGTCAGAAAGACAAGAAAGTTTATGCCAAAGTTCACAGGTGATGTCATTCCTCTCACAGATGCCTCCTCCAGTGACACACCTTCAGAAGACGACCTGGCCCAGGAACACCGCGAGAGGCATGTGCGAAGAAGGCGACGAAAGGGGCAGAAATACAAGCAGCTCGAGAAGTGTGGGAAACTGATAGCCCTGAAGTGGAAGGATAAGCGAGACGTCCACCTGCTTTCCACCGTCCACACAGGTGCCCAGGTGGATTCTGGCAAAATCCACTACCGAACCAGGAAGACAATCTACAAGCCCGACATGGTAGTGGACTACACCAAAAACATGCGCCTGGTGGACAAGTCTGACTGTCAACTGTCAGGTGTTGAGTGTCTGAGGAAGACTGTGAAGTGGTATCACAAGCTCTTCCTCCACCTAGTTGACATAACGATGCTGAACGCCTACAACTTGTGGTTGGTGAAGAAGGATATGGCCCCAAACCAGAAGCTGAAATTCCGGGAGTTCGTGTACAACGTCTCCTACCAACTCCTGGAGAAGTATGGCACCACCACTCACAGACGTACGGCATGGCGTGGGGATCACGTTCCTGACCGCATCCAGCTGGGTGTCGAAAGACACTACACAACCAACACCGAGCTGATTGGCACTCGTCACAGGCAGGTGCAGTGCACCGTCTGCAGCTCCAGTGTGAGGAAACCCCATGTAACCAAAAGAGTCACCTCAATGTGCGCCGAGTGCAAAGTTGCACTCTGCCTGGGTGACTGCTTCAGGGACTACCACACCTTCAAGAACTACTGAGTGTCGGCCCCTGCCCTGCCCTGCCCTGGACTCGCCCCGTGCCCTGCCCTGGACTCGCCTCCTGCCCTGCCCTGCCCTGGACTCGCGCCCTACCTTACCTGACCTGACCTAATTGATCACGCTACCTCATAATGTAACATATATATTATATAATGTATAAGTTCCAAAGATGTCCCTGTGATATAGCTTTTACATTATATAATTGTATGTTTCATTATTTAGTTTATAAGTTTCAAAGATTTACATGTAATATGCCTTATTTTTTTAGTATATCAATATATATGTTTGTTATTAGCCTAAGTAATGTGTATATAATTATTTTCTTACCTCAAATGAATTGTACAAAAATAAATATGTTTCAATAAATCATGTCAAACCTACTATGATAATAAAAAAACAATAAAAAAAGAAAAAAAGAAAACAAGGTCATGTCATTGTATTCTTACAATATGATATATTCTATGAATATTTCATATTGTTTGAATACAATGGCATGATCTTGTAAAAAAAAAAATTATAATTTTTTTTCTAGACAATATAAAACCTTCTCCATAACCCCCTCCTGGATTCGATCCCACTACCCTACGACACTTTGAGTTTTCCAGTCCGCGACCTTACCAACCATGCCACAGGAGCTCATACCAAATATCACTCAAAACTTCGTGTCTACAATCGAAATGACAATATACAAAAAAAAATGAATTATCCCACCAATTTACGTTTGTAAATTGATGGGATTATCAATTATATCATGCCAAGGTTTATAATAGTTTGTCTCTGTCAAGAATTAGTAATTATATAACTTTATTCTGTCAAAAAATGCCCAAACACTCAGCAAAATTGCCCCTCTCAGTGTGACTCCACTCATTTTCACACGGTCAGGCGGTCACGAGGTGACCCTTGCCGCTCCTTGATTCTCCAGCTACAGCAGCTCTGTCTGGGAACAAAATTGGTATAAATACAATAATGGATAAAATACTCTTCACAAATACATTTGTATTGTATAATATTGTAAATAAAAATGAATAATAACTGTGTGGGTGTCGAAAATTGCTCAACCAGCTTTCTTATGTCTCGCCTACGCGCGTATATTGGATTATACATAGTCATGACTGTCATACAAATAATTGCAGTAGGTCTCGAATATACATTTAGATTGCATATTACTTCGAAATAAATAAGTAAACGTTTCTCTGGTGGCAATCTACCCTTTCGCAGGTGTAAGGAGACACCAGTCTATATTTAGCCCTCTATCACAACAGGCAATCTGCCTGTGTTGACTCAGCACCGTCGCTGGTGGTCTATAAATATAGTACTTTATTTACAGTCAATGGCCTACATGTTTCTGTGGTACTTCACATGTGTCTAAAATGCAATGTCTGCTTGCATAAAAATGCAATTCTGAAGTCCATTTATATGTACGACATACGCATGTCTCAGTTTCTCTCTCTCTCTCTCTCTCTCTCTCTCCATTCCTGACTCATGTTATTGTAGACCTGTTGATGGCAACGAACACCAGCCATCTGGTAGACATAAGGGTCAAAATACCAAACATCAATACGCCTGGGGCGCCTCCACAATTATCACTAAGCTGGTTATCTATCTAGAGATCTGCCTGACTTCCATCTCTCCACGACTCACTCACTCACTGCACCCCTGCATGCCTCCCTCCCACCCACCCACCCCCAACCCCCCCTTTCAGGCTTCCGTCTGCTAGAAACACATTCACAATTTGCGTAAATATCGCATCAATTGGGCTATATGCGGTATATTCCTTGTTATATGGGACGCCTACATATGTACACGTCTTTATTATAGCATGAGAGTGCTCTAAATACAAGATTGACGTGATATTTATGGCGTAACACACCCTCTCCCCCTTTCATTCCCACCACAACTCACTCACACCTTGGTTCACGCATAGAAACTCATTGATAATGTGCGTAAATATCGCATGAATTGGTTTATATGCGGTATATATTTTGATATATGGCACGTATACATACGTACAAGTCTGTATTATAGCGTGACAGTGCTCTACGTACAAGATATACGTGATATGTATGGCGTAAACCACACTCTCAGCTCATAAATTGCCGCCAAACCTCCAACACATCTTCATTCCCGCCTAAATATTCTCTTATAATTCCCTTATATATTGCAATTTTTGGTCACTATGAGGCATATTCATTGTTATATGGGTGCCCTACACATGTATACATACTCTAAATAGCCTAAAAGGGCTCGAAAAAGGAGATATACGTGATAATACGCGGTAACCCACCCCCTCCTCCCTCTCCTTCTATCCCCTGCGCGCGTAAATATTCGGCAGGGAAATCTCGCCGCTCGATGACAATCTAGCCGCGCGGTGCCATTCGCTCCACATTTTTCAACTACGGACCGTTCCCCTACCCCCCCCAGACATTTTTTGGGGGGTCAAATATATATGGGCCGATGCACGCAAACATTCCCTACACGATGATGTACTTTTTATCGAAATTGGCAATAGGTCCCAAAATCATCATAGGTGCGCACAGTCTTACCCTGTAGAAAACCCCCTGTGCGCCGCGGAGAGGTTAAACCAATAACCGGCAACCCACCGCTCGAGGGGTATTAAAGCCCGTCGGGGCAGAGCGGACCCGTTATACTCTCTTACCCCATCGACGAGCCAACTACGACAGTTCCAGACCGTAATACCTCCATCCAACGCGGTAGCTTCCTAGACGGGACAATCAACATCTCGAGGAATGGACATAGTGGACACCCCAGCACGTTGGGGGAGGGCGGTATTAGGGAGCAACGTTACCCCATCCAAATGTGAAAAGGATGAGCATCCTCCCTTCTACTCTCTCCTGGAAGAAGACGAGGACCTGGGATTAAGCGATGCATACTCGCTCAGCTACGAGGAAGGGGTCCCCGGTGACTCCCGCTACCGTAACGATAAAACCATCATTGTCGGTGTTCACAACTGTACGGCTTGCCTGGAGACAACCGGGTTCACCGCGCTTCTACATCGAACGTATCCATATAGTAACCTCTACGCTGAAAGAACGTCTATATATCAACTAAACCGATGTCGCTGGCAAGACAGGGGTGTGCCCGGGAGCGTTATAATATGTGAGTCTCCGGATCCTAGTCTCCCCTACATCGCTTGCCTTCTAGCGCAATACGCTCCCGGTAAGATCTTGGAGCTCAATGAGATTAACCAGAAGTACCTACTCAGTTCTCGCGACAGCCAATTTATACAGGGGTTAAAGCGAGACCATCATCAGGACCGAGTTAAAATGTTTACTAGCTGCATTACTAAACTCGTTGATTGGGCTATTGAACATGAGATAACCCGCATTGTAATACCCTTCAAATGCGGCACCGCGGGTCTCCCCTCTCACGTATGGACGCAGGATTACCTGCCTATCCTAACCCACGCAGCCGGGAATCTTAGGACCCGCAATATATCCTGCATCATCTTGGACAAGTGGTGGATGGGGTTAACCGATGAGAAAGACAGCGTGGGATTCACCCGCGAGCAAAAACGCCCGCGTTCGAAGGAGGAGGAGGAGGAGGAGGGCGGTCCGAGCGAGAAGAAGAAGGATGAAAACTACGGTACGGCGATGTCAGACCTCTCTCAATTCCTAATAATGCACGCGTGATCTCCTTCAATGTCTCTCTCTCTCTCTCTCTTTGTGCTAATAAATACCTAAGCATTACCTATCGTGAATTACTCTCCGTGTTATTAAAACCTAAGCATTACCTATCGTGTATTATTCTCCTCATCCTTCTTGTAGGTAGCTATAAATATAAGAAACGAGCCAACTTCACGATAGTCTCTCTCAGTTCCAAGATGGAGTCACATCATGTCTACGTTACCAGCGCCGCAGACAGTGACATATATCCCAATAAAACCGGTAGTTTTACCAACAACTTACAAACCTTAACGCTGAACAAGGACATGGAATACGAAGTTGGCCTGTTAAATGTGTTACTCCCTCAACGTTACTATACCGTTAAGAACTACGAGGCTGGTTGTGGCGTGCATATAGATTATGTGCAGCTTAGTCCCGAAGGCGCTATTGAAAAGCGTAAGATGGTTACGACTAATTGGGGGAATATCTTGAGTCAGGACACTGAATACCTTATCGATCGGGTTAATACTGAATTAGGGTCAATATTAAGGGGGCTCCTTACCCGCGACCGGGCCTACGATACAAGCGCCTATGACCGTCTGGTCCGCCCATATCCGATACTCTCCCTCGGTCAAATGAGTCTGGACCATCATCTTACGGTGCGCTGCTACCGCGATTCCCATCCGAGCATCTCATCCGTGAAGATACGGTTCGAAGAGCGAGTAGCCCGACTTCTCGGCTTAAGTCCCTTAAAATCCTACGACGTGTTTACCTCCGCCGTAGACGTTCTCACCGAAGGGGGTAACGCGTTTCTATATCGTACTAGCCCGTTTCCTGCCTTAACGAACGGTGATGCTCAGTGTGTGCTCATATACAGTGACCTGGTCAACCCTTCGAGATTCGCCGGGGTCAATGTAAATATTCTCGATGCCTTTTCCCTCTCCGACGGGCTATCGAAAGGCGTGCATCCTATCATCTATAAACCACTCAAACCTAAAATAATAGATAGCATTTCCATTAAAATCACAGACCAGAAAGGGCGTCCCATGTATTTCGAGGAGGGTCAACACGTAACGTGCTTACTTCACATTCGCCCCGTCAGGCTATATTAATAGATCGTCGAGCCAAGCGTCGGCAGTCTTTTCCCAAACAGCATGCGAGTTACATTCATCCCTCCCTCCGCGGGGGAGTATCGCTCTCTTTTCCCGCCCGGTGGACGGAGAGTATCTCACGGGGGTGGTGTCAACGATATTGCCACCCTCGTCTACGAACCCAGCTACCGTCGGGGAGGGGGTCTGTTCTTTACCTTAGCGGGTCTCGCTAAAAGAGCCTTCCCGTTTCTATTACGAAATGTCATAGCTCCTTCCGCGCGTGAGTTTGGAAGCAATGTCATGGAGGATATCTCTCAGGGTAATAACCTAAGGGGGTCCCTAAAAAGACACGGGTTGGACGCTCTGAAGAACGCGGCCGTAAAGATGACGAGGGGAGGCGGTAGAAATAGGAGGAGGGTAAAGGTTAAAAGGAAAATTAAGAAGAAGAAGACGACGGGGAGATGCTATAAGAAGGATGTATTTTCCTCGCTGTAAATCAGTATCGTATTAACGTCGAGATGGCGAACATGGCAACCGCGGAGGGGGCTGTGGGTCAGCAGACCCCCGTGGGTCAATATGCCGCCGGCGTCAGTGAATTATTCCCCTGTCCCAACAAGACCCGTCTCTTGGAAGCTACCATAGCCTCCCGGCAAGATGCCGACGTGTTGCCTAGCAATCTAGGTTTCAACATGAAGTTAACCGACCGATACGTTGATTTCCTCATTCCCGGGACTCCGGGGAGCTTTATTGACTTTAGTCAATTGGTCATACACACCGCTCTATGGCTAACCCAAGAGGATAATGCAACCGCCCTCGGGGATGCCTCGAACATTGAGTTCTCGAATAACACAGCCCACAGTCTTTTCAAATCCGTGCAGTGTTTTCTCGGTGATGTACCCGTTGAAACTAATGTACTCTACAGTTACAGTTCCTACGTTAAAGCCCTCACCACCTTGACCCCGGGCAAAATGAACACGGTGGGATCCTTGGCTAATTTCTCATGCCCACCCGGGGGTTTCACCCTGAAGATAGAGGACAGTTACTTTACTCCCGCTCAAAAGGATCTCTTTAAGCGGTTCAAGACCCACGGTCTGGAGCTATGCGCTCCTTTATTCCTCGACATTAGTATGCTAGACAGTTATCTACCCGACGGTATTCCCGTGCGACTCCCTCTCGAACTGGCGAGTAACGCTTGGCTAATGAACGTACCCATCGAGGGAGATAAGACGCGACTCCACGTCGATTCCATCAAATTGCTTTATACCCGTAGCCCGACGCTTTACACGCTCTAAACTCCTCGTTAAGCGGCGGATCCGTTATAAAATCCACATTCGCCAAAACTCTCTTTAAAACATACGTGCTGGCTCAAGGCCAGACCTCCGCCACTTACGACCAACCGTGGGGCAGCGTCATCCCCGAAAAGCTAACGATGGTCATGATGAGTATGACTGCCCAAGCGGGTGATTATACGCTTAACCCTCTGTATCTGACACACAGGAACTTAAGTAGAGTGAACGTGACGGCTAACGGTCGGGTCGTCTATAATGTGTCCTGCGGTTTCCCCCACGCCTATTCCGAGCTGTATTACCGCACGTTGGATGCTCTGGGTCTCCATCGAGAGCATTCAATTACTAAAGAGACTTTCGCCAATGTAGCCACGATTTGCTGCTTTGATTTGAGGGCTGAAAACCTGAATGATAATATGCCCGTGGAAATAAATGGAGGGCTGCGGGTCAACCTAAATATGACCGGAGGCTCGGAGGGTAATACCCTAGTTTTATTATTCGGTGAGACGGTCGGTATATTAACTATAAACGGTGACCGACGACTACAGTGCGACGTGCGAGCCTGAGGAGGATAGGGATGAACAATTTGGAAATTGAAAGAGGGGTACGGGGGGTTCTGGGAAAGGAGGCGGTGTTTCTGGGGGTGCTATTAGCGGATGAGGTCGAGACATTACTCCGAGGACACGCGGGGAAACCCGCCGTGTGTATAATCAACACTCTACCGAGTTGGTCTAAAAAAAATATGGGGCATTGGCTCTGTATCTACCGCGATGCTCGTAGAATAGTAGGTCTGGATAGCTACGGCCTAGACCCTCGAGTCTATTCCGAATATTTTAAAGGAATCGAGAGACCCGGGCTCCCCATATTTAAAAATGTGTTTAGACTCCAAGGAACCCGTAGCGACGTGTGCGGGGCCTACGCCATGTATTTTACTCACTTCATCACTCACACGGGAGCCGGAGAAACGCTAGGGAAGATACGTAACGAGTTCTCCCGGACTGACTACCCCGGGAATGTTGAACGTGTCTTACGTTTCGCGTATAAAAAGTTTAGCATGCCCGCCTGTCAACGGACCTTCAACGTGTGCCCGTAAGTACGTAGAAGACTCTAGTCTCTCTCTCTCTCTCTCTCATACGGTATATGAATTGAGATGTTAACCTACCCTTAGTCATCCTCGCCGTCTCTAACCCCGTTTTTCTCTAGATTGTGAGCTGTCTCCCGCCGTCGCCGCCGCGCCTGCCCGCCGTGCCCCGCCTGCCCGCCCGCCCGCCCCGCCCCGCCCCGCCGCCCGCTGCGGGAGTATCGGCGCTTAGAGAATAGTTACGCCGATTGCGCTCTTGACCCAATAAAAAAAATAAAAATGGACAGACTAAGCTTTTATTATCCCTCAACGTATCTTACCGCTTAATAACTAGAGAATAGAGGTCATCATGCGGGAAAATTAACAATTCATCATCAGCATTTATGGGAGAGGAGAAATTTAAAATTCATAATTTTACAGTTCATCAGCTTTATTGACAATTCATCATTTATGGTTTACGAGTCATCATGTTTGGAAATTTACCTCGCATCCACTTTATTGAAAATACATCATTTATGGTTTACTGGTAATCATGTTTCCGCTTCATTCATTCGTCATCATCATCATCGTCGAGGGCGTTCATGAGAGCCAGATCGTTGAGTTAAAATTCATAATTTTACAGTTAATCAGCTTTATTGACAATTCATCATTTATGGTTTACGAGTCATCATGTTTGGAAATTTACCTTGCATCCGCTTTATTGAAAATACATCATTTATGGTTTACGGGTAATCATGTTTGGAAATTCATCATCGTCGAGGGCGTTCATGCGAGCCAGATCGATGAGGGCATTCAATGTTTCCGCTTCATTCATTCATCATCATCATCATCATCATCATCATCGTCGAGGGCGTTCATGCGAGCCAGATCGATGAGGACATTCAATGTTTCCGCCTGGCTTTCAACATCCCCCTCCGCCTCCTCCTCCTCCTCCTCCTCCTCCTCCTCCGTGTGAGCATCCAGCACATCGACTAGTAGCTGATCCTCCTCCTCCTCCTCCTCATTCGCATCCAGCGCATCGGCTAGTATCCTGTCCTCTACCTCATGAGCAAACAGCTCATCGGCTAGTAGCATATCCTCCTCATTCACCGCCTTGGGAAAGTACATTCCCGCCTTCGCATCCCGAGCGTACCAAAGCCCGCATGCGGGACCCGCATCCCGTCGTAGTCCCACATCCTCCCGTCGTTCCTCATCCTCCCGTCTTCGTCTCCGTCGTCGTTGTTCTCTCACCTCCCCCTCCCGCTGCCGCTGCCGCTGCCGCTGTTGTTCCCCCTCAGGCTGACCCTCCCGATTATCAGGATGCCCGTAGGATCGTGACTCGAAGACGTTGAGGTAGTACCTCTTATTCTCCACCGTGGATATCCCTCTTTTCGGGTAGGAGACCGTGCACATGTCCCCCCGGCAGTTGGTAAAACCCCGATAGACGAATGAGAAGGAGCGTTGTAGTTGTAGGGCATCCAGATATCTCTGGTGGGTGATAGTTGCCTTGACCCGCTGAGGCACTTCCTTGGCCGAGCTCAGCCTGTCATTGCCGGTCATCAGAATGGAATAACACTTGGGGCGTACACCCACAAACTCCGAGATCACCCTTTCACCGACTTCAGACTTGAGGCATCCCAGCCGACCCTTATTGGTCTCGCTGTACAGAGGATGCGAGGGGGCGAAGTTGCTGAGGTCGAGGTACTGCTTGAGGGGTTCCCGGGCATACTCCTCCATCAGGTCGTCCGTTTCTATAGAAGTGACGAGCGAATCGGTGTCGCAGTAGACTAGCTTCACTCGTTCACCGTAGTGGGGTTTGAGAACCCCGTAATAGAAGTGGTAGAGTTTTAACTTGGATAGCTCGAGGATGTAGAACCCCACATAGTTGGGATGGTTGACTTGGACGTTACGGCGGTGTCGGATCATCATGACCCGATCCTTACCGAGTGAGTCGACACGTTTAAAGTACGGGCTTCGTACTATCGTGAGGAACATTTCTCGTTTGGTCATCACATCCACGCTCTGGTTGTACTTTGCGGGGTTCATCAAAGTCCGCCCAAAGATGGAGTTAGATATGCACTTGATCGCATTCTTCTTGATGGGGCACGTTGCATTTCTCCGAGCCTCGATGTTTCCAGCTATGAACCCAGCCAAAAAACTTGCCTGGCGGAAAGTAGACTCGGGTAACCCTCTCTACCACCAACCCGAGGCTAATCAGTTGCTGCAGCAGGGGAAGGGCAAAGAGCATATTCTTCTGAGCGGCGTGGGTTCCGATGAGTTTCACGTTCTGCTTCGGCGGCTTGCGGTCTTCAGCCTCGTACCACCCCCGCGTGGCCTCAGACATGACGTCCGGGGTTATGTTCTGCTGGGTGATGATGAGGGGGAGGTCGTTGGTCTTTTCGGCCACTTCACGGGTAGCCGCAGCGGTGTCGCAGTAGACTAGATACCCGTATTCACCGTCGGTCTTCACCTCCGCTAGTGGGGATCTCAGGAATCCCTCGAGTTCTTGATTGAGTAGCTCCCTCATCTCCCCGCAGGGTAACTTCTCCTGCATTACCGTCGGATACAAGCTACAAAAATCCAGATAGCTCAGGAAGGTACTAGTGTCCGTCCGAGGGTTGAAGCTTGAGTTGGTGAACTTATTGTTGGCTTTGACGTGGCGCCGCACGACACTACAGAAGCCACCTCGAACGTTGGCTTGTATCCGGTGATATATCTCGGGATCGCTGAGAACGTCCAACTCCACACCCGTGGACATGAGGAAGGAGTCGAAGGCGAATCCGGGGAGAGACGTGTAGTTTATTAGATCCAGCCGCCACTGGTTCCTGAGGATGGTGCGCCATTCGAGGAAACAGTCGCAGAGGAGTCCAACGTCGACTCTCATATACAGGGTCATGTAACCCCCGAGGGTCTTGCATCCCGCGATGACCCATACTCTCTGAGCATGCTCATAGTCGGCTTGGGAGAGCTCTTGCTGCAGGAGAGAGTTGTAAAAGGCCTCACGCAGTGGGAGACGCGGTTCGGAGAGACGAGCGGGAGAGTCGAGGTAGTCGTAGCAGAAGACTTGTTTTCCAGATGTTAGTAGAGACAGGGCCTCCGAGGGAACACCGACATCCTTCAGCATGGCTTCGGTGTACCGCGGTTTGTTACCCCCGGCGATAAACTGCTTGGCCAATTGAGCCAGAGATCCCGGCATAAAGGCGTAACTATCGATGAATCGTAGTTTCTTGTTTATCATGACCTCGTGAAGCTTGTAGGGGGTTTGTTTGGGACGTAGATCGATTTTAAGAGCGGTGTAAGTAAGCTCACGCAGCAGCATACTTAAGTCGTAGTTGGCGTTGTGCGCGATGAGGGTCAGCTGATCCTTGTGGTTAGTCATTTGAAGGTTACATCTAGGACAGGCAGCGCCTAGGTAATTGTTGACCGGTACTTCGTGGTTGTGATGTCTGTGCCCCGAGCCTTCCCCTTTGAGGAATGCCGATTCACATATCGTGCAATGCGTTTGCGCTTCGTGCCGGCCCTGCTGTTCAGGGGTGATGTGTATTGGGTAATACACGCTGGTTTTTTTCACATCAGCCCATGTCCGCAGCATGGTCGTAACAAATTGATCCGCAGAGTCCACGCCGGTGTACGATCCACTCCTCATTACCTCGCCCGCCCGGCTGACGATGATGTAACTGTAGGCGATAGGCTTGTGACGCTTCTCGACGCAGGGAGACGATCCGGGAGGTGGGGGTATGAGCAACGACTCAAAGTCGTAGAAGCAGACGTAAGAGGGCTCATACGCTTTTGCATGATGGGCAAACTTAACCTTAGAACCCGAGAGGGGAAACTTAAGTCGGGTTAGCCCGGTGGGGCATGTTGATCCGTGCTCGACTAGCTCCTCCTGACGCATAAACCCGAAGAGACATCGCCAGTAGTAGAACCTCCCCGAGCGAGTGAGACTCCGTAGGTACGCGTTAAAGTCGCTAATGAGGACTATGTGGCGGTTATTCAGAAGTAGAAGATGAACGGGGTCCCCGGTACTAGCCCCCTTCCGGAGTAAGATGAGGTGGGGTGGGCCATTGCGTGGTTGTTCGAGGCCATAGACTCGGATGCTAAAACCGTTTAGCATCTCGAGTTTATTGAGGTCATCCCACGCCACCGGGCTGGGTACATCGCCCATCTCCACGAGACCAGCTGGAATATGACATCTATATCTCCATCGACGTCGAGCTGGAAGGGGTAGAGCTCGCTTCAGCTGTGCGTGGCCATTGAGAGCCGTCATCACACAGTCATCGTTCGGGCTTGTAGGATTATAGATGTGGGCCTTTCCTCGGACTTTATGAGGATAGCACTCATGCCGACCTAAAGACATATTGAGTTTAATGAAGCCGAAGAAGATCCCGAATTTTAGGATAATATCCATCGAATACCCGCTACCCTCTTCTTCAGATATACTGTCCTCGCATCTTTTGAGAAGGTATTCAATTAGCTCATCGATGAAGTCTTCTACTTCATCGTGCGATAGGATGCGAGCGGAGGTGCACATATAGTGCTCTCTATACGTGGGGGTGTCGCTTTCGGGGTCTTGTCGAACCAGTCTGATTAAAAAATTAGCGTACACCTTAAGAGCCGGGAAGTGACCTAGACCATCGTTGTATTCCTCGAAAAGCTCTTGGATTTGAAGGATGAGTAGGGGTCGCATGCGGCTCAGGAATCCTATCCCATCGTTGGCAACGTCTCTAGGGATGCGAAAGTTTATATATTGCATCCCCCCCTCGAAGTTGGTGGGTATTTCAGCGGGGAGGGGTGTCATCGGAGGTGGGGTTGATGGGGGTGATGAGGATGGCGATGACGAGGACGGCGGCGGGGGGCGGGATCTGAAATAGAATAAAACAATGATTAGAAATTAAAATTGTATGAACTTGAAAACGAGGTAAAAGGCTACTGTTCAACTTAATATAACGAAATTATCAGAATAAAAAATGTCAAAATGATAAATACTAAACAAAATCTATATGTGGAAAAATACATTAGATTTATCGGAAATTAAACTTAGAAGTGTGTGTGTGTGTGTGTGTGTATGTGTGTGTGTGTGTGTGTGTATGTGTATGTGTGTGTGTGTGTTTGTGTGTGTGTGCGTGTGTATGTATGTATGTATGTATGTATGTGCGTGTGTGTATGTGTGTGTGTATGTATGTGCGTGTGTGGGATGTGCATGCGTGTATGTATACGTAGAATTTAATTTACCTGGCTTGATACCCGCTGGGGCCGGGTTGGGGGGATGGAGGAGGGAAATCGTTATGACCATCACAACCCCCGAGATGTTTTTTCGACGTCTCCGACTGAGCACGGGGGGCGGGGACGGGGCTGTCACTCATGCAGTCTATAATGGAGGGAAAGTATACGTTAATTATACACAATATTTTTGACATCAGCTCTATTTCACCCCACACGCCCACACACGCATGCACACAAACACCCTGCGCGTGCACAATCGCACACACATACACACACACACACACACACACACAGACGTACGCATTACCGTAGACTTATTACAATCATACACTCAAAGGGTTTTAATAGCATTGCAACGTCCCAAAGCTGTTTGTCAGTACAGCTATTTCTTTAGTAATATAAGGGGACTTCACTCTAACATCAATTCTGTACACCAATTTCTTCAAGCAGAATCCCCTACTCTCCTTTTTTTGACAGAGACTCAAGTAACATCCACATCTGACACATCTAGATTTAATTTTCCAGGTTATCAACTGCTCCAAAATTTCAGACCTAAAGGTGGTGTATGTTGCTTCGCAAAATCTGAAATTGCCCTGGAGGAGGTTACTAGTTTCAATTGTCCCTATTTTGATTATTCTATATACAAATTAATTTCTGCTGGTAAATTTAAATACATATGTTGCATCTACCGTTCCCCAAATACTCCTCCAGAGCAAAGTCTTTTTGATTTTCTGTCCTCACAACTCAGTGTCCTCAACTTAAATGCTTCTTCTGAAATCACTGTGTTGGGTGATTTTAATGTCCATAATGTTGAATGGCTCACTCATTCAGCCAGGACTGATGATGCTGGTCTTGAATGTGAGCTATTTGCAGACTCATTTAATCTCATTCAACTAGTCAACCAACCCACCCGTGTACCAGATAATCCTAATCATAATTCCCACCTACTGGACTTATTTTTAACAACCAATTCAGAAAATTATGATGTTACAGTGAGGTCCCCACTTGGATCTTCTGATCACTGTCTAATACAGGCCACCTGTCTATCACCTACCACACCTTCCCACTCTGAACCTGTTTTGGTGACTAAATGGCATTACGATAGGGCAGACTGGGAGGGTCTTCAAGGTTTCTTTATTGATATTCCCTGGACCTCTTTCTTTTCTAATGATGCACACTCCACCTTGAGCCACATACAAGATTTGGAAAAATTGGAATGGAAACTTTTATTCCTCATCAAAAGTACAGTAAAAGATCTAATTCACCTAAATGGTTTGACCATAATTGTGCTAGAGTAACTGAACAAAAAGCAATAGCCTACAATGCATACACAAGATCAAAAACACATGAAGCCTTTAATTACTTTAGAAACATCAGAAATCATGCCAAAACTGTATTAAACCTAACTAAATCAAACTTTCTCCATAAGCAGGCAAATAAACTTCTAAATAATCCAAATGATAACAAATATTTTGGTCTACTCTTAACTCATTCAAATCCAACTTCACTACTGCTTCATCCATTCCACCATTAAAATCTCCGACTGGCAATCTTGTAAGTGACCCACGAGGTAAAGCTAACCTTCTTGCGGATATTTTCTCCACCAACTCAACCTTAGATGAAATAAATCAAGATGTCCCTGTACTTAATTTTAATTCACCTGAAATTCCCTCACTTAAGATCCACACCAGACATGTCAAAACTATTTTGCAGAATCTCTCAGTAGATAAGGCTCCTGGTCCAGATGAAATTCCTCCAATAGTACTTAAGAATTGCTCCTTGGTGCTCGCTCCTGTATTGGCAAAATTTTTCCGTCTGTGTACTCATACCTCATGCTTCCCAGTACCCTGGAAAGAAGCAAACATCCATCCAGTTCCTAAAAAAGGTGCCTCTTCAGATCCATCAAACTACAGACCAATAGCTATAACTTCCACTCTTGGCAAAGTTTTTGAAATTATATTAAATAATCACATAATTAAGCATCTGGAGAATAATAAATTAATCAGTGATAGGCAATATGGTTTTAGACGATGTCGATCAACTGCAGACATTCTTTGCCTTCTTACGCATCAAATCAACCAAGCTACAGACCAACATGGTGAAACACATACAATAGCACTGGATATATCAAAGGCATTTGATAGAGTCTGGCATCAATCCTTATTGTCAAAGATGTCACACTACGGCCTTGCATCATTAGTTCCACTAATTTCTTCTTATCTTCATAACAGAAAAATACGTGTAATGGTAGATGGCCTTTATTCTCAATTTCACTCAATAAATGCTGGTGTTCCCCAGGGATCAGTTTTGGCCCCAACTCTGTTCCTCATTCATATCAATGATCTCATATCTACCACTCATAATCCAATACATTCCTACGCAGATGACTCAACACTCCACAGTTCCTTCACATTTACCAATTCTTTCACCCAACCCGATCTTATAAATTCAAAAATAAACACTGCAATTTCTCTGAACCAGGACCTTTCTAGAATTAATGAATGGGGACAAGAGAATCTAGTTTCCTTTAATGCACAGAAAACCAAGTACATTCAATTTTTTAACCGACAGAATCTCACTGACTCCCATATATTTGTTAATGATGTAAATATTCCCACTTCCCCTAGTATTGACATTCTCGGTGTAACATTAACTACTAACTTGAGCTGGACACATTATGTTAGAAGCATTGCTAAGAATGCCTCTAAAAAACTGGGACTCCTGTACAGAGTTCGAGAATTCTTCACTGACGAGCAGTTGGCCGTAATATATAAAAGTCATGTGCGCTCTCAGATGGATTACTGTTCACCTCTGTGGGGTGGAAGTGGAGTGGTTGCATTGAGGCAGTTGGACAAAATTCAAAATAAAGCTATTAGATTAATCAATAACCCTGCAATCACACAGGACCTTCCTACATTAGCCATACGAAGAAACGTTGCATCCCTTGCATTATTCTACAGATATTTTCACAGCAATTGTTCCGAGGAACTTGCTTCAATTGTGCCGCCTCTCCACATCTTTCCCCGTAGAACTAGGGCAGCTGAGAGCGCCCATGAATTTACACTTTCTCCTCCACAATGCAGAACTTCTGCTTATCAGAATTAATTTATCCCCAGAGCTACTACTCTTTGGAATTCACTTCCCTCGAATTGCTTTCCACAAACTTACAATCAACAAATGTTTAAATCCAGTTGTTACAAACATTTTATGAATGGAGGATGCCTTTAGGCACATGACCTTTTTGTTTTATCTGTGTTTTTCCTTCCTCCGTTCATTGTCTCTTAAAAAAAAAAAAAAAAAAAAAAAAAAAAAAAAATAGTAATGAAAATTAAGTATACAAGCTAAACATATAATTCATAGCAACAAATATCAGTAATGAAAATTAAGTATACAAACTAAACAAATATGATGAAAGTTAAGTATACAAGCTAAACATATAATTTATAGCAATAAATATATATTTTACTCACGAGATTTGGGCGTTAATTACAAGTTATATTTTTTACATCGGCTTTATTTCACACACACACACACACACACACACACACACACACACGCACACGCACACGCACGCACATGCGCACACATACACACCTAAATATTTTACTTACCCGATTTAGGTGTGAAAGTCCTGATAGGTTGAGGGTCGGGGGTAGGGGAGATACACTCGATAACCCCCGCAGCGGGTGAAGGAAGCACGCTGTCATTGTCACTCGCATCCTGAGATCCTTCTCTGTAGAGTGTTATATCGCTGTAGGAATCAGTGTCGTGATTAGCGGGAGGGGTTTGAGACATTCGAATGTCCTTACGACCAGCCCCTATGCCCCTTGGGAGGCTGGCGGAGGGAGGGCTTTCAGGAGGTAGTTGGGGCTTCATCCTGAATGTCTATGATTGTTAATGTAGAGACGTGACTGCTTATATACACTGCTAATGATACACACACGCACGCACGCACCCATACATGGACCCCCCTACATCGAGTGATATTGGAGTAGCCTGTGATCGTACGAGAGCCCCACACCCCCACTAGGCTACTCCGATATCACCACAGACAACTTATGTGGGTAAGGCGTGTTTTTTATAAGACAAGGGAGAGAGAGAGTCCTGCACCTGGGTAGACTTGTTTTTATAGGGTATGGCGTGTTTTTTATGGAGTAAGAGAGAGAGAGAGGGAGCCCAGCCTCACACCCCCACTAGGCTACTCCGATATCATCAGACAACTTTGGCCGTTTTGGTTTTGGCCGTTTTGGGGTTTGACAGTTTTGGTTTTGCCCATTTTGGTTTTGACCGTTTTGGTTTTGGCAGTTTCGGTTTTGCTCCGATATCACCACAGACAGCTTATGTGGGTAAGGGGTGTTTTTATAAGACAAGGGAGAGAGAGAGAGAGAGAGAGTCCTGCACCTGGGTAGACTTGTTTTTATAGGGTATGGCGTGTTTTTTATGGAGTAAGAGAGAGAGAGAGGGAGCCCAGCCTCACACCCCACTAGGCTACTCCGATATCATCAGACAACTTTGGCCTTTTGGGGTTTGACAGTTTTGTTTTTTCCCGTTTTGGTTTTGACCGTTTTGGGTTTGGCCGTTTCGGTTTTGGCAGTTTCGGTTTTTCGTTTTGGCATTGGTCGTTTTGGCATTGGTCGTTTTGGCATTGGCTGTTTTGGCATTGGTCTTTTTGGCATTGGCTGTTTTGGCATTGGCTGTTTTGGCCGTTTTGGGTTTGGCCGTTTTGGGTTTGGTCGTTTTGGGTTTGGTCGTTTTGGTTTTGCCCGCGACCGCCGCCGCGCCCGCCCGCCCGCTTCCGACCGCCGCGCCCGCCCGCTTCCGACCGCCGCGCCCGCCCGCTTCCGACCGCCGCGCCAGCCCGCTTCCGACCGCCGCGCCCGCCGTTTTGGTTTTGCCCGTTTCGGTTTTGGCAGTTGGGCTTGGCAGTTTTGTGCTGTTTTGGCATTGCTCGTTTTGGCATCGGCCGTTTTGGCATCGGCTGTTTTGGCATCGGCTGTTTTGACATCGGCCGTTTTGGCATCGGCCGTTTTGGCATCGGCCGTTTTGGCATTGGCTGTTCTGGCATCGGCCGTTCTGGCATCGGCTGTTTTGGCATCGGCCGTTTTGGCATCGGCTGTTTTGGCATCGGCCGTTTTGGCATCTGCTGTTCTGGCATCACCTGTTCTGGCATCGCCCGTTTTGGCATCTGCTGTTTTGGCATCTGCTGTTCTGGCATCACCTGTTCTGGCATCACCTGTTCTGGCCTCACCTGTTCTGGCACGTTTTCCCCCTACTCCCGTCCCCCTTCATTGCCACTGCTCATCATCACCCGTCGCCCTACCTCGCCACTTCTCATCACCACCCGTCCCCCTAGCCCGTACATCACTCCACACCACCCCCTCTCGCCACTGCTCATCATCACCCGTCGCCCTACCTCGCCACTTCTCATCACCACCCATTGCCCTACCTCGCCACTTCTCATCACCACCCGTCCACCTAGCCCGTACATCACTCCACATCACCCCACCTCGCCACGTCTCATTAACACCCGTCCCCCTAGCCCGTACATCACTCCACATCACCCCACCTCATCCATCCCCACCCATCCTACCATCAACATCCACTCATGTACTCTCACCACAACCATCAACATCCTCTCATGTCTTCACACCACTACCATTCCCGGACTTTCACACATTCTATTCTTTTTCTTCTCCTGCTTCACGACACACCCTGCATGGCGGTCCCTTGTTACCTCACGTAGAATCACCGGCCAGCAACATTTCAGACAGCCCCCGCATCCTGGCTCCACTCCTGCCGGTGGGTAGTCTGAACACCCCACCATCACATGTCCTGTCTCCCAACGTAGCTTCCCCCTCGCTGATCTCCTTGGGTAACAGCGGGGGCAGCGAGGCGCGCTACATGGCGTTTGTTCTGCCTGAACATCGCCAAATCATGCACGATGAGATTGCTGCGGCAATCGATGAGGAGCTTCCACAGAGGCTTCCTCCTGCCCAACTTCATCCACCCACAGCACCTTCTCCATCACCCTCATCACATCCACCATCACCCACACGCCCTGACTCCACCACACCACCTTCTCCATCACCCTCATCACATCCACCATCACCCCCCACCCCCTTCGTCTTCCGCAGAAGACGACCCCCCACCCCCTCCCCCTCCCCGCCGAAAATCTGGGTCCATGAAGGGCCGAGGTGGTAGGCCCAGGGGCCGCAGAGGTTACATACGTCGTCCAGGCGGACGACGTGTTGCTCTGCCAGCACATGCACCTCCACGCCCCCCCACCGTGTATGCTGAGGATCACGAGTGGACGTCAGACCCGTTCACACCCAACGTTGATCCTTTCACTTCCAGCTCTTCTTTACAAGAGAACTGCTCAGGTTCCTGGTGAATGAGACCAACGCGTATGCCTTATTCGTTGGTTCTCTGTGGACATCATTCAGTGAGGAGGACATGGCCAAATTCCTTGGCCTGTACTTCCTCATGGGTGTGAACAAACTCCCCACTGTGCGTCACTACTGGTTAAATGATGGAGTCCATAATTATCCAACGTTTCGCACGACCATGCAGGTCACCAAGTTCCAAGCCTTGCTGAGCAATTTCCACACGTTCAACAGCAAGGCAGTCATCAAGCAGACCAAAGACAGGCTAGTGAAGATCCGCACGGTGATGCGCTACCTGCTTGCTGGCTTCAAGCTTGCCTACGTCCCGGAGAGGACACCGACGAAGGCTGCCTTGGGTGGAAGGGTCGCCTTTCATTCAAGTGCTACAACCCGATGAAGCCGAAGAAGTACGCCATCAAGCTGTATATCCTGGCAGAGTCCACGACTGGTTTCGTGTATGACTTTCAAGTCTACACTGGTATTGGTCAAACTCTCCAGAAAACGGTTGAGTGTTTAACGGAGTCCCTGCAAGGCATGGGTTACAAGTTGTTCATGGACAACTTTTACAACTCAGTTGACCTGTGCCACCACATGCTCACACACCACCAGATCTATGTGTGTGGCACCCTGAGGCTTGCACGAGGGGCTCCGAAGCGGTTGCGCGACATTGCCCATGCATCGACACTGGAAGACGATGCAATTGAGGCGATGAACAACGGCACAACCCTAGTGATGCTTTGGAAAGACAAACGGATTGTCAACATGGTGTCCACCTTCCACGACCAGAGCACCATTCCAAAGCAGTCCTTTGTCAAGAACAAGGTACAAGGCAGGTGGCAGCGGACTCGGAAGAACATCATGAAGCCCGTTTGTGTTGACGACTACAACCGCCACATGGGTGGGGTGGATCATTTCGATCAGATGATCCAGTACTACCCCTTCCAGCGAAGGATGGTCAAATGGACGAAGAAGATCGTATTCTACTTCATCCAAATGGCCCTCTTCAATGCCTTTGTACTCTTCAAGAAGTGCAACCCCCGCAGGAAGATGACTATGCTGGCGTTCCAGGAAAGCGTAGTCCGTTCCTTGTTGCACTTCAACCCTGCAGAGTGGCCTTTGTCGGGGAGACGCATCCGGCGTGCACAGGATTTGCCAGAAGGTCAGTATGAGCCATGCACCCATCTCAGGCGAGGCAGGCGGCGTCGGCGGCAATCCTCCGGAAGCTCAGCTGGGTCGCCCCCACCGGACGACAATCCAGACTCCCCAGCCGCTCCTGCTGATGATCCTGGCACTCCTCCTGGTGCTCCTGCTGCTGGTGGAGGCGTTGGGGGAGCACTCTTTCATGACCTCCCCCCCTCACCAGGTCCAGATGCTGCTGCTGCTGCTGTTGCCGTCGGGGGAGCACTCGCTGAGAATGCACCCCAGGCGGCACCAGTATCGGATTCGGACGATGCTACTGATGATGAGGAGGAAGTGGATGACCTACCACTTGACCCCCCCGCACCAGTAGTACCGGGTGCAGCTGCTGCTGCTGGTGGCACTCGGGCAGCACCCGTCATGGATGCCGACTGGGTTCCACTAGTAATAGAAGTTCAAGCTAGGGCTCAGGCACCAAGAGGCCGTCGGAGAGGTCCTCGAAGAGGACGGGGTTCCAAGCCACGTCCTGTTGTACTGGAACATGACCGGTACAACAGGAACTTGGAACACGTTCTCGAGATGATCCCAGACGGAAAGCGAAAGCGGTGCCGTGTGTGTTATAGGAGCCAAATTCGCAAGGACACAAGCTTTCGATGCAAGTCTTGCCTCGTTAGCCTCTGCATCGATGTCAATGGTTGCTTCAACAAGTACCATCAACTCGATGCAGATGTCCTATAGCCAGGATCTTTGCACGATTCATTAATTCATTTATGCATTCTCCTATTCATCTTCATTAATCCTTTCCAATCACTATCACCCATTCATTCATTCAGTCTTTATGCATTCTTCCATTCACCTTCATCACCCTTTCATTCAGTCATTCAATCATTCAATAATTAATTCATTCATTCAATCATCACTTCCGAGGTTCGGGGCCCACCTTCATTCACCCACCTTCATTCACCCATCATCATCATCATCATCATATTCATCAATAATTCACCTTCATCACCCTTTCATTCATCTTCATTACCCTTTCATTCAGTCATTCAATCATTCAATAATTCATTCATTCATTCAATCATCACTTCCGAGGTTCGGGGCTCACCTTCATTCACCCACTTTCATTCACCCATCATCATCATCATCATCATCATCATCATCATCATAAAAAAAAAAAAAAAAAAAACACAAACAACAAAAATCTACTACAAATTGCACTAAAGTGCAAATTCACCCACCTTCATTCACCCATCATAAAAAAAAAAAAAAACACAATTCAATTTCTACTACATTTTGCACTACAGTGGATATAGGCCTCCTGGGGAAACCACTCTAAAAAAATAACGAGTCCAGCGCAGTACCTCTTTGGGTGGCTTGGAAAATTGCACATATTTCTCTGGTTTGACACCATATATATATATATATATACAGGTATATATATATATATATATATATATATATATGCTATATATAATATATATATAAATATATCCACACACATACATTACCATTTACCATTCTTTATATTTTGTTTGACACCTTGTATATATATATATATATATATATATATATATATATATATATATACATTACTTTATTTTATTTACGTGTACAATAGAATTATTTCTGAATTTATTACCTGAAGATAACCTGGCTTTCTTATTTTGTTTTTTCAGTGTCAACCCAGGAGCCATTTCCCTTCTCGTTGGAAAGGGTTGTGACGCAATTCAATTTGCACTACAGTGGATATAGGCCTCCTGGGGAAACCACTCTAAAAAAATAACGAGTCCAGTGCAGTACCTCTTTGGGTGGCTTGGAAATTTGCACATATTTCTCTGGTTTGACACCATATATATATATACACACAATCACACATTGATTTTACCATTATTTATTTTGACACCTTGTATATATATATATATATATATATATATATATATATATATATATATATATATATATATATATATATATATATATATATATATATATAATATATATATAAATATATCCACACACATACATTACCATTACCATTCTTTATATTTTGTTTGACACCTTGTATATATATATATATATATATATATATATATATATATATACATTACTTTATTTTATTTACGTGTACAATAGAATTATTTCTGAATTTATTACCTGAAGATAACCTGGCTTTCTTATTTTGTTTTTTCAGTGTCAACCCAGGAGCCATTTCCCTTCTCGTTGGAAAGGGTTGTGGCCCTACCAGGTAAGTAAAATTGACAACCTTCATGACTGATATGTCTTCTATGAACATTATACAATTATTGGCAACGAAAATTATATAAAAGTGTTGTATATTGTGGCAAAGATATACAACTGTATAAACATTCTCATATATTTTCATAACAATAACAATGCATGGAAACAATTGCGCATAGCTCACGAACCAATTACGCTATATTATTTTTGTTTTCACCATTGGAAAGAGCACAATTTTCCGATTCCGGTGATATAATATACAGTTACATACGTATCCGACCAAATAACGCAACCACGAGGTGGGGAACAGCTCGGAACCCGGCTAGCCTCGCCGGAACAGAGATGGGTGAAGCGTAAATATTCGCATTTTGGCTCTTCATTTCAAATATTCATAGCGCAAAAAGTATTTGTCCTAGGAACTTCTAGTTTGTTTTATACTCATCAGCATTATTTGCCGTATTCATACAGCCTAAATTTAAAACCATACACTTCGTAGCAACGAAATAAATAGAAAATGTTATAAACCATATAAATCAAAATCATAGATTTTGTTTTCGGTCACTGCTTGAGAACTATTGAAGATAAACAATTTCTGTGTTCAGATTTGGAAAGAGGAGAAAAAATACTATTATTTGAGCAAAAAAAAATATATGGTCATCACTAACAATTTAGAGCTAGGACGGTGTGAAGACAATTGCATGGGAAATAATTGTATTCCGGACTCATTTACACTTTCATATTTCGATTTATTTACATTTTTTTGGTTTTATCATGTACTATAAATATTCCTCTTTCCATTGATATATGATACATCACAATAAACAGCATTCTTGTGGATGGAAATCGAGAAAAATATAAGGCTTCGACAACACTCATGAGCCAAATTCACGACCCAAAATACATGTCAAGCGCCTCCTCGGACTTACTGGGACTTATAATGTCGCAAGGAGTTAAAAGGTTTTGGTGGGCAAGGGCGAGGACCCTCTTAAGAGGTAGGGCCTAAAAAACTACTTTTAAAAGGCCCCAGTAGCACTTAAAACAAGTGAAATGGTTATTAACCCGTTGAGCCCCGGCTAGTTATAATATTTTGTTCACCCCAGTCCCAAGCCATTTTCACTTCTTATTTTTGTTTGCTAAAATGGAAGACAAGGATGAGAAATGAAAAAAAAAAAAAAAAAAAATCACCTCGGATATTTTTTTTGGGGGGGGGCGGTGGGGGGTTGGGGGGGGGGGCCTCAAAAAAATTTGTTGAGCCAAAATGGAAGAGAATGGTGAGAAATGAATAAAAAAATAAAAAAAACTCACCTTGGTCATTTGGGGGGCGGGGGGGGGGGGGGTCGAAAGTTTGTCTCCCCCCGCATGACCACCCGCCCGGGAGCACTAGGGTATAAACTCAGTATGGCATTGTACGGCATACATCCTAAGGAGTGTCTCACATAAATATCAAGCCTCTAGCTCCCATACGACCGGAGTAATTAAGGTTCAAATTGGCGGTGAACTAAGGGTGTAAAGTATCCCCGCTAAGCCCACCACCACCAGCCGCGCGGCTGTCTTGGCCCGCTCACACCTACCGGCCCGGCTCCCACACACACTACGGTACCTCCCCCTCCTATTCTCCCGCCATTTCCTACCTTACGAGCCACGTAACTGATTTTAAAATGTCGGACGCACGTGATGCGTCGCTGGGAGTTGGTGATCAAACACTGCCGACGCATCACGTGCGATGCTGGGTCTCACTGGGTTAAGTGAGATAATTCCCCTCCATACCTCCTATCACTACTCCACATCTGTCAAAATCCTCTCCTTCCCTCTTTCCCCCCCTTCAATTATCACCTATTTTCCCTGTTATTCCCTTATTCATTGGTATATTTTTGTGTAAACATCTCCAAACCGATCCTAGGCTGTGGTCTTGCGTGTGTCTATGCGTGGGAAAGAGAGAGAGAGAGAGAGAGACAGGCCTCAGTCACTCTCCAGGCTTCGAGAGAGGAGGGTGTGGGCCTCCCCTGTCTCTCACCTATTAAATGAACGCTCGGCAATAATTCGCGATTTTCACCATCCAAACAATATTCCCACTGGTTTTATTGTTGTTACATGTTACTATCTTCATATTAAAAGTAAAATAGGCACATATGAATAAGTAATAAAGATATTTATCGTAAAATGACGATTATAGGCAGGAATGGAGATTAATATTGCCGCCCAGAAGTGGGGTGTTCACTGCACCCTGCGCGCGCGCGCCGGGTTAAGGGAGCCCACCTCGCTTTTTTTCTCTTTCTCTCCCTCTCACTTAGGGTTGTATCCATTCGGCCCCATTCAGCCTACTGTTTTAAGACGTTTACCCCTATCCAGGTGGTAATTTTTCATGGCGAGCGGTAGCGAGCCAGCATATATATTTTTTGTTTTGATAGCAAGCTAAATTTGTATATTTTTCGATAGAAAAATTTCTCCGGCAAAGCCGGATTTCTCCATACAATGCTGGCTCGCTATCGTTCGCCAGGAAGAAATCGACACCTGGATGGGGATAAACGTTTTAAAACAGTTGGCTGAATGGGGACGAATGGATACAAGCCAGGGAAAGAGAGAAAGATAAAAAAAAACCGGTGACCTCTCTTAAAGTAACAAACTTAATCACATTCTCCTAATACTCCCTATCCCCTTATATGTATACAGATATGTATTTGTTATATCTATCTATCTAGTTATCTATCAAGCTATCTATCTAACAAAGCTTCTCATCCAACTGTCAGTCACACTGTACAAAAACATGGATTTATAAAAAGAATGAAAAGAGTACTATAAACTGTCCATGATAATCTACACTTTTTAATGTATATTGGTCGTAATAAATCCATCTATTATAAAGATAGAAAGGTATATCACTCTCAGTATACCCAATGATTTTATATACCTTTTTTTCAAAAACTTTATTTTTGATAGTGCAGCCCCTCCAGCTAATCTCAATAAAGCTTTGTATTTCTTTTGGCATAAGCTGTGATCACTCCCTGGAATGTACCGCAAGGTCTTTGAAGTACTGTATTCCTTGTATCTCCTCTGCGTATCATTTGTCCATTCAGAGTCTCGCTAATATGAGTACAGTGGGTTCAATCCCATGTTGTTTGTGGGTGATCTTTTCGGACAACCCCTGTTTCTCCCCCTCAGTAAGGCGATTTTGAAACGATTCACTCCATTAGCTTGGCGATTACATGAAGAATTGAGAGAAGATAGATAGAGATAATATACAGTATACACCGTGGTGTATATATATATATATATATATATATATATATATATATATATATATAAAGTAGACGATAAATAAGAGATTGCCAGCAAATTAAATTATATTAAGTTACAAATGAAATGAAAGGTACTGGAAACTAAAATAATATCAACACTACAAACTGCATGAGCACTATATGTATTTACAAAAAAAAAAAAAAAAACACACGTATAAATTGTGGTTAGTGTAGCGAATACAAAAATAAAGCGAAAACAAGCTACTAATAAACCATAATTTGAATAACACATGAAACACAAGGCATATTATAGATAACAGAAAATTGCCTGAGTAAAACTATATATATACTGTAAATGCATAAATGTAAGAGTGGAACAAAATATCTTGTAAGAGAATATGGGGTAGAAAGAGAAATGTAAATAGCTAGCATGATTAACACATAAAATCTAATGGGAAACAAATGATAACATAAATAATTCTCATATGCATTTTTATTTCAGAAAAATAATAAATTTGTTAAACACAGAGAAGAAATATAAATACAAAATAGCATATATGACACAGAATTCAAATGACAAATAAGAGGATAATACAGTACATAAGTTACATAACAGGTGATAATAAAAATAATAACAACAACGAGCGGAATAAGAGAGTGTAGAGAAGAAGTGGGTATCAGGTGACAGGAGCAGCCTCAGGAATGGGGTCGTAGGGAGAAAAACGACTGTGTGGAGTGGAATGATAAACAACTCTAAGATATAGTGGTGGTGGGGGCGGTGGTGTCTGTGTGTGTGAGAGAGAGAGAGAGGGGGGGGGGGGATGAAAATAGAAAAGAAGCATCGATAAATCCAGTATATATATATACAGTATATATTAAACCGTTTTCACACTTTTCAGGACGCATCTGCCAGATGAAAAATAACACCATGTTACTCTATGACCCTCGGGGTGAGTCTTCATTATTTTCGGAGTTATTGCAGATTTAAAAAATATAGATAAATAAAATGCTTCACCAACTACTATTAAATGTGTAACTTCAAACAAAATAAAGCACACCTCGAGGGTCATAGAGTACCATAGTCTTTTTTTTCATCTGGCAATGCGTCCTGAAAAGTATGATAACGTTTTTTGAAGCACCTTATATATAGCACTTATATATATATATATGACTAAAGCGAGAGGAAGAGTGAGAGAAAGTTACGTAGATTTCCAGTTTATGTGTGTGTGTGTGTGTAGCATATGGCCTATTGCCTGATATGAGTGCTTCACTTCGTTGCAAAGTGCAAACACACACATGGTGGTACACACACACATTCATCAACGTCCGCATGATGTGTTCTGGCTTAACAACACTATTCCCTTGTGTAAACAACTAAATCGCGTTATCCGTTAAGCGCACCCAAGCATGAGGTATATGTTCAGCCTTGTTTACAACCAAATGCACAGTCAAAGTTCAAAGTTTGGTGGTACCCTTGATTAATATATGATGTACGATTCAATAGATTATTTTGACAAACTGTTTTAGGATAACTTAACTAGTAAGCCAATTTCAACCATTATAGCTCACCCAGTGGCTTTATATAATCTTAATCTGAGCTTACATAACCTAGTCCTAGACTAACCTTCAAGAAAGGCTGAATTGTCCGGACACCTTTAGCACGGATGCAAACAGAGCTATAACACTATTAAAAAAAAAAAAAAAACCATATATATATATATATATATAGCGGTATATATATACAGTATATATATATATATATATATATATATATATATATATATATATATATATATATATATACCGGTATATATATATATACATATATTTACTTGGTATATATGTATTTACTGTATATATATGTATTTATATACATATATAATCATATACATATATACAGTACAATATATATATATATATATATATATATATATATATATATATATATATATATATATATATATATATATATATATATATATATAATATAAATATATATATATATATATATATATATATATATATATATATATATATATATATATATATATATATATCTAGCTAATTATGTGTATATATAACTTATGCTATATTTGTTTGTCTACATAAAACCTCAGAAAATATTAAAACGTAACTAATTTATAATGTCAGTAATGATGTTAACCTTTGATTTAAAGCAGATCAGACATGCGCGCTGTAGTCTTGAAATATTAACCTGAGAACGGCGAGCCTACGGTATTTATAACGTCCCGCTGGGTGAAGATATTGTGGGTAAATCCTGACAAATTTCGTAATTTTACGATAAATATCGTTATTACTTATTCATATGCTCCTATTTTAGGTTTAATAAGAAGATATTAACATGTAACAACAACAAAACAAGTGGGAATAGTATTTGGGGGGTGAATAAGACTAATTATTGCCGACCGTCCAGTCATTAGGTGAGAGATGCGCGAGACATGCACCTCTCGAGGCCTGAAGCCAGACTGATGTCTCGCTAGTAAAGTCTCTCTCTCGCTATGATCCTTACACACACCTCCCTTTCGACCTTGGAACCGGCTGAAATATATTGGCGCAAAAAAAGACCTGATAAACAGGGAAATAAGAGGAAAAATAAGTGATAATTGAAGGGGGGTGGAAGGGAGGGGGGTTTGGACATTATGTGGAGGAGTGATAGCAGGTATGGAGGGGAATCATCTCACTTAATCACACATTCCTTTGTTTTGAGTGCCAGTGGGATGTTTTGAAAGGCTTTTGTTAGGCCTTGGCTCGCCTTCGTAGGGTTCAAACTCGATTGAGGACGCTGGCTGTTCTTGGATCAACTGATAAAATGTGTTAATCTGACATTGCATCTTCCTTGAGAGTACAGCCTGTGAGACAAAACACATGTATTTTCAGATAGGCAGACACACTGTTTATCCTTACTTGTCATCAATGTAAATGTAAATGTCGCAATCTGTATTTACTAAAAACTGCACCCATCGTTAATGTGTCGATGCCCTTCATTATTAAGAGTACCGTGGGGCCTGACGACAATAACAATCAACAGCTGGAACACCAATGAAAGTAAGTAGTATCATCAACAGTATGATGTATAAAAACACACAATATGCAAGTAAATTATTCAACAATAATAACATTAACTAACTAACAGTAAAACAGTCATCGCTTATGCTATTGTTTATGGAATTTAAGCTTAGTAGACATATCATTATGATAATCGTGATTGATCATATATACCATATTAGAAACTTGTAAAGTAACTCTCACAGCACTCAAAACAAACAAATAACAAGCAACACGAATCGTCACTCTCATACAACACTCAAAACAAGCAAAACACATTCTCACTCTCTTGTATGACACTCAAAACAAACAAATAACATCCTCACTCTCTTACACAACACTCAAAACAAGTAAAACACATCCTCACTCTCTCATACAACACTCAAAACAAACGAGTCACATCCTCACTCTCTTACACAATACTCAAAACACACAGTCACATCCTCACTCTCTCATACAACACTCAAAACAAACGAGTCACATCCTCACTCTCTCATACAACACTCAAAACAAACGAGTCACATCCTCACTCTCTCATGCAACACTCAAAACAAACGAGTCACATCCTCACTCTCTCACACAACACTCAAAACAAACGAGTCATATCCTCACTCTCTCACACAACACTCAAAACAAACGAGTCACATCCTCACTCTCTCACACAACACTCAAAACAAACGAGTCACATCCTCACTCTCTCATACAACACTCAAAACAAACGAGTCACATCCTCACTCTCTCACACAACACTCAAAACAAACGAGTCATATCCTCACTCTCTCACACAACACTCAAAACAAACGAGTCACATCCTCATTCTCTCACGCGACACTCAAAACAAACAAGACACATCCTCACTCTCTCACACAACACTCAACACAAACAAGTAACATCCTCACTCTCACAAAACACTTAAAACAAACACAACACATCCTCACTCTCTCACACGACACTCAAAACAAACAAGTAACATCCTCACTCTCACAAAACACTCAAAACAAACACAACACATCCTCGCTCTCTCACACGACACTCAAAACAAACACGACACATCCTCGCTCTCTCACAAAACACTCAAAACAAACACGACACATCCTCTCTCTCACACAAAACACTCAAAACAAACATGACACATCCTCTCTCTCTCAAACAACACTTAAAACAAACAAGACACATCCTCACTCTCATACGACACTCATAAGTCCAGTTTGGACAGACCATCAAACTCCAATTGAGGACAACGGAGGTAATTGTCAATATTGGCACGGGTGAGAGGTCTTGTACCCTCCTTTCTAAAGTCTTCTGAAGAGTCGTATTTGTGTGTGTGTGTCGGTTTGTCTGTGTGTGAGAGAGTGTTAGTGTGTGTGTGTGTGTGTGTGTGAGACAGAGAGAGAGAGAGATAGAGAGGGGGGGGGGGGGGGGAGTAAGAGTAAATGATAGTATGAGTATAACACGATTTTTAACTATGGAGCTACACCAGTCTTGCTAAGGCAGCCTCCCAGAAGCTGCGTGTGTTCAACCGTCTCAAGGGGTTCTTTAACCCTGCACAGCTTCTTGCTCTGTACAGAGGCACAGTGCGTCTTTGTATTGAGTATTGTTCACATGTGTGGGAGGATCCTCAAACACCACACTCCTAGACAAAGTAGAAAGGAAAGCCTTTCGTATCATTAACTCCCGTCCACTCACCAACTCTCTGCAATCGCTCTCTCTTCACCGCAATGTTGCATCTCTCTCGCTATTCTATCGCTACTACAATAATCAGTGTTCCTCAGAGCTTTCCCAGTGTATATATAACACCTCGTCTACTTAGAGTACGTAGTACTCGTCTTGCAACACTCCTACCCCTACTCTGTGCAACTCTCCAACCCAAGAGTGAAACGTTATTCTAAGTCATTCTTCTATTCAATTGCTGAGCTCTGGAACTCTTTCCCAGAATCAGTCTTTCCCTCTTCCTATGACTTCAATTGCTTCAAACTCTGTGTGTCCAGGCATTTTGGCTCGAACGTCCCTTGATTTTGGCCCTGTCACTCTTTGAACTCTGGGGGAGGCACTCGATACAGGCATTTCTGCCTTTTGTCTCCTAAACACACATTGATAAACGTAGCGCGATTTATGTTACGAAGAATATGGTAAGAACTGGAATAACAAGAATCATAACCAATCTGTGCAAATGGCTGGAGAATATTAGTGGATACATATATAGTATAGCCCATTTTTTTATAATTTGTTCCATTACAATAATAGAGGTAATTAGATATACATATAATAAGTCTTATTGTATAGTTCTCTCATGCCTATACAATAATCATATTGTTTTCTATATATAATTTGAGTAAACAAATATATACTTTTGATTGTATATTATACACTATGTATATTATGTGCAAGCTAGTTTACAAATATAAAACTGGCAGAAAAGGTTCAATCTCTCTGTGCAAGTTCCCGGAAGACCCGGGGAAGAGCCTATTTTCGCTAGGAAAATAAACAAAAAGAAGAAGAAAGCAAGAGAAAATGCATTGAAGATAAATTAGAAAAATGAAATGTGAAAAATAGCTGTAATAGATAAAAATCCAAGTAAAAATTAATCGTTCCAACGTATATTAAAAGACGATTTTATGTGAGAGAATTTGTCAAGGAGGCAGGATTTTGTCATAGAAGGATCTATCAAGGGTGAATTTCCAGTCAAATACCATGAGGAAAGAAGCTCTTGGGGAGGCTGGGTACAAACGGATTTAGGTGTCAGTCGGAAGGAGATAAGGTAGTCCACCGAGAATATGTCACACTCATAATATGTCACTCAGAATGTCACTCAGAATATGTCACACTTGGAATATGCCACACTCGGAATATGTTACAATCGGAATATGTTACACTCATGTCACTCAGAATATGGCACACCCAGAGTTTGTCACATTCAGAATGTTGCACTCGAATATGTCGCGCTCAGAGTGTCACTCAGAATATATCACTCGGAATATGTCACTCTCGGAATATACCACACTCGAAATATGTCCCGCTCAGAATGTCACACACAGATTTTCACACTCAGAATAGGTCACACTCTGAAGATGTTACACTCGGAATATGTCACACTCAAAATGTCACTCAGAATGACACGCCCACCATGTCACTCTCGGAATATGTCACACTCGAAAAATCTCACGCTCAGAATGGCACACTCAGAATACGCCACACTCAAATATCCCACATCGGAGAAGATATTGTGCTCAGAATATGTCCTTCCTACGTCCGTCCCAGCGTTATTCGATTCGTCCGTTTGACATGTACGTCTCGGTGATAGACATATAATAAATTAATAATTCATCCCCCCCCCCCCCCCCCTACCACACACACACACACATACAACTCGGGACTTAGTCAAACTTAATATGCACGGTCTCTTCATCAACTTTTAATTGCTTTCGGGGGTTCTTGCGGCGGGAGCTTTTAATCCTGTCAAGGCGATGGATGCTTGCTTAAATTTCTTCCACCTCACCCTCGGACGAGTTTATTCTGCCAACTGGAGAATCTTACTCTTAACCAGTTCTATACCGGCGACGTCTTTTTTCGTTATATACTTGTTGTATTTTGACGATTTTATGCAATTTAAGAAGGGTATGTGATAGTAAAATTGGTTGAGATAGTTTGAAGTCTGTGAATTTCTGGAGACAGATTTTTTTTTTTGAAAAGATATTATTTTTTAAACTGAAAAAAAAGTCTAATAGTTACTAGAATCAAATTAAAATGACGTCACCGGTAGTGGATGGGTGAAATATCTCAATATAGCGATGACTATTCAATATCTAAATATAATAGGGAGTAATTCCACTAGCCATTGTCCTAACTATAACTATATTTATTTCATATTTCGCTCAATGCGGTCGAGGTTTTTGTTCAGGTAGTGTTTTGAATTATAGTCATATGGACTTTCATAGCGTAGAGACCTTTCAACTGGATAAATGTCATATATATATATATATATATATATATACAGTATATACTGTATATATATATATATATATATATATATATATATATATATATATATATATATATATATATATATATATATATATATATATATATATATATATATATATATATATATATATATATATATATATACTGTATATACTGTATATATATATATATATATATATATATATATATATATATATATATATATATATATATTGTCACTCCCAAATGAGTTTGTAGCCTACAGTACATAATTTGTGAGTGAGTTACAAGTACAAGGCCTATATTGCAGGGGCCTGGCGCGAGGCTAGCCTCTGTCTTGGTTTCCCACGAGCGAGCCATTGGTGGCGCCCTGTGATATATTGCCGTCTTGTTAGCCCTATGAATTAGTTAGTTTATTTAGTCTTGTGTGATTAATGCAGTTTATCATAAGTTACACAATGATGACTCATATTTATTTTATTACATTTGTTGTTGATGAGAGCATAGGCTGTCTGAGATAATTGAGTATTCTTGCGACGCCTGGAGCCCTTCCCCGCCACCACGCGAGGCCCCCGCCCGACTCCCGCGGCTGCAGGGCTGGCACTTCAGTCCCACCCCTCGATATAGCAACATCATTGCCTCACGTGTTGGCTTGCTTCGTGTTTTCCCTCCTTTACCCACCGCATATATCTGTTGTTTCTTTGTTTGATTGAAACATAGCAGGGGCTATAGTCATATTGAGCATATTGTTTTGTTTCAACCTCTTTAGTTTAATATTAATTACTGCATCCCTTCCTTCTTTGGCAATCTTAGTATATAAGCTTCACCCTGTTCTTCCGTGCATTCTTTCCCATTTTTAACTGCATTGCATATTGAGATTACATGTATATTTCTCCTTTATTATTGAAGTTGACATTCACAGTGGTTTAGGAGGTATACTCAAGGGTAACATATCCCCAACCTACTGGAATGTCAACTCTTGTGTTCCATGTCTTAGGTTAGTGCTTCAGGCTCCCCCCACCCCCATGTTTCTGCTTTATAGTATTCCTAATTCCTAAGCGATTGGGCATACTATGAAGTGTCTGAGAGTCTGGCAGTGTTATGTTTCCTCAGTTGGTGCAGTCTAGAAGAGAAGTATTCTTAAATATTATACGCATTATCTACCAGACTCAGGGGCAATCGATATTTTTGTGTCTCCTTGTTGCTGCTTTAATAGAGCCAAGAGGAAGATAACCATTTTTCCTAGAGAACCTGCTTGTCCTGGTGTTTGAGTCAAATATTAAGAGCGTGTCTGTTGCAGGGTTAGGGTGCTGTGGGCTAGGCTATTTGAGCATCTGTTGTCCCCCAGCCTCCCCTCGTAACAATATACAGTATATATATATATATACAGTATACAATGGCTAATAACAGACGACTTTACTTAACTTAGGACGTACAGTCACCATCTAAAATCGTGTTTTACCTTCATAATTCCAATTCTTGTCACATCTCTATATAAGTGAACAAATATCTTTAAAGGGGGACGGGCGTATATATTTGCTTATATATTTTTTTTTTTATGGTGTTTTAGTTTTCTCCCTAGACTTCCATTAAAAAACACCCCCTATATCCTCCTTTGATATAAATTTGTAAATTTTTCGGGAGAAAAATTTCCTGGCAAAAGCCGGTTTTTTCTACAATTACTGGCTCGCTACCGCTCGCCAGGAAAAAATCAACACCTAAATGACATGGAAGATCCTAATATTGACAAAGAAATGGGGGTGAAAGGTCTTAAAATCGCCAAACTAATGGAACGAACGTCTTTAAATGTCAAAACTAATGGGGTTAAATATGAGATAGAAGGGGAGCCAGAAAAAACAACTATCCCCCCCCCCCCTTAACAGACTTAAATATACTCTTAGTTCATTCATTACAAGTAGGCCAAAAATCTTTACAATGATCCTCTACATCTCATAAACTACCAGGGTAAACTAAGTAATATTGCTACCATTTAGGAAGGGTCAACCAGGGAGTAGGTATGGGAATGTACAGCCAATTTGCTATTCCTTTTTTAGTTACAGAGGTTAGGGGTCCTGATTGCTGACCTACCTATAATGAATGGACTAGAGTAATGGTTTGTTCATTGTGGTTCATGAATGTATTTACATTAACCCCTTCAGCACCCTGACGCCTTTTTACCTTTGATTCTGGCTAAAATTAGATGATTTTATGCAGCTTAAGAAGGAGCTATGTTACTAAGAGGGTATATTGAGATCGTATTTACCCATTTGAGTAGTATAGGTAGATTAGAAACTAAATATTCAATTCAAATATTAAATTCAAATATATTTATTTAGCCTTCAGATATACAATAAGTTCAGAATTTAAATACATGGAAGTCAACTGGCTAAGCCTTATGAGAGAAAACTCTCTTTAAGGCACCTTGATTTAACCCGAATTAATTTACATTTTTACATACATATAATATATACTCCTTCAATTCGCACCCATAAACTTACACCACATAAACATACTCAGCACAAAAGTAACTTACAATTTGACGGATGTTTTCATATTTACTCAATAAAAATGATTTGAGGGACATCTTAAAACTAGACAGGGAGGGTTTATCCAGAATATGCCGAGGCAGTGCATTCCAGACCTTTACACCATGATAATGAATCGATTTTTGAGATTGATTTGATGCCAATAATGGAATTTCTAAATCTTTTGTGTTTCGTAAGGTATATCTTTCATTTAAACGAAAATTAAATATATTTATGGGATTGTAATTATTAATGGCTTTATAAACAAAGATAGCAGTGCAATATATGTTTATGCCTTCCCATTTTAAAAGCCTTAGAGATTTAAATAATTCATTTGTGTGATCATATTTTCTTTTGAAAGTGATTGTCCTAATAAATTTATTTTGCGCAAGTTTGACTCTCTCTATCTTAGTTTTACCTGCGGTTGCCCAAACTGTGTGACAGTATGAAAAGTAAGGGTACACCAAGGAGTAGTAAAGTTGTTTAAGTACTTCCGAAGGAAAGCAGTTACGAGTTAGATATAATATACCACATTGTTTATTTATCTTGTTTGTTAATGTTTGTATATGTGACTGCCAAGTCAATTGCCTATCCACTACAACACCAAGAAATTTTATATTTTGCTCTTCTATTAACATTGAATTTCCTATTTTAATGGAATCTACATTTGGAGGAACATTCTTTTTTCTGTGATGAATAATATATTTTGTTTTGTCGATATTTAAGGTTAGCTTATTTGCGGTCATCCAACAATAGACATTATTTAGTTCATTATTCACTGATTGCACTAGAGTATTTAAATTGCTGTGCCTGGCATAAAGTGTTGTATCGTCTGCAAACATAATTGTTTTAAATAGTACATTTGTGTTAATTAAATCATTCACATATATAATAAACAATAATGGGCCCAGATGGACCCCTGTGGAACTCCAAAGGCTAAAGATTGTTCACTAGATTTAATATTATTATATTCTACATATTGTTTACGGTCCTTAAGGTAAGATTCAAACCACCTGAATGTAGTATTTCTTATACCATAATGTTTGAGTTTCTCTAATAGAATGTGGTGGTCAACTGTGTCAAAGGCTTTTGACAGATCTAAAAATACACTAATTGTAAACAGTCTATCATCAAAGGCTGCAAGTACGTCATTAATACATTTTATTAGCGCAGTTTCCGTTGATTTTCCACACCTAAATCCATACTGGGCATCAGAAATTATACGCTTCGATAAACAAAATTAATTTAGTCTATTATACATTAGTTTTTCTAATATTTTGCTCATAACAGGTAAAACTGATATGGGCCGGTAATTATTAAATAGCGTCTTATCCCCAGATTTATATATTGGTAACACCTTCGCAATTTTAAGATGCTCGGGAAAAATACCCGTGAAAAAGGACATATTACAGAGGTATAAAACAACTTATGACATAGAAGGCATCACGATTAGTAATATTTTCATAGGTATCCCATCACAGCCTGGAGAGGAATCCCGCAGTTGGCTAACTGTATTTAGTAATTCTTCTGTAGTAACTGGAGGCATTAAGAATGTTGATGCTTGTGGATTAGTTAAGTATGAATTAAAGGAAACATTTGACTCTCTGATGTTTCAGCTAGATTTTTCCCGACTTTGACAAAGTATGAATTAAACTGGTGTGCTATTACATCTGGTTCTTTAATTTCATTGTTGTTATGAATAAATGTATCACTTAATTTGCTGTATTTTTGTCTTCCTAGAACTGAGTTAATTATATTCCAAGCCTTTTTACCGTCACCAGCAGCTTCTTCCAACTTTTGTTTATGGTAGTTTCCTTTGGCTGTTCGTATAGAGGTCGTAACTTGATTACGAAGCCTACGGTATCTCTCTCCAAACGTGATAGGTTTTATGGCATATTTTTTCGCTAATTTATTTTTTCTTTGATCATCTCTTGTATTTCCGGTGTTATATAAGGCTTATATAGGTGATTTACCTTAATTCGTTTTGTAATAATAGGAAAATGTTTGTTAAACAAAGCTGTAAATATTGTCATAAGATTACTATATATTACATTGGGGTTATTTGAACTATAAACTATTTCCCATGAAACCTCTTCTATTGCTTCTTTAAATTGGTTAATGTTATCAGTACTGTAGTTTCTATAGGTAATATCTTGTTCTTCTTTTTCAGCTTGCTCTAGTGATGATTTTGTACTAGTATGGAAACATGCAAATACTGGAAAGTGATCTGTTATTCTAGAATAAACTATGCCACTCATTATGTGCTGGCTGAAATTGTTTGACCATAGTTGGTCTATAATAGTAGCCGTTGTTGACGTCACTCTTGTAGGTTTAATAATTGAATTAAAGAACAATTTTGAATGAGATAGGGAAATGAAATTGTCTACACAATTATCATTTGCGCTCTTCAATAAGTCAAGGTTATAATCACCTGCAATATAACACAGTTTATCCTCTTCACTGACCTTTGAAAGAATAGTGTTATATTTATCTAAAAAACTACCAAAATCAGTATGGGGCCTTCTGTATATAATACCAACAACAGTATTTTTTGAATCCGTATTATGAATTTCAATGAACACAGTTTCAATGCTATCGTACTGAAAATTTAAATCGTTTCTTATGGTATATTTATATCCTGTTTTTATAAACATCGCCACTCCACCACTGTTGCGTGTATAGTTGTTAGTATTTTTTTCATAATTAGAATTGTGTACAACTGCTCAATTTCGTTGGTTAATTTGGTTTCACATAAACCGATAAAATTGTATGCAAGAGGACTCAGACAGTTCTCAGAAAATTCCTCAAAATGTAGTGGTACACTATTTATATTATACCACATTATATTAAAGCTATTTTGAGCTGGGAGCTGAGCTTGAGGAGTATTAGGAAAGAGATAATTACATGAAGGGAATTTATAGTTCAGCGAATTTACCAAATAATTATCAGGGTCTATTTCATTGTCATGCCTATCTTCATTTATATTTACATGATTGAATGTAAGATTGTCCAGAATATCAAAGGGTATTATATCATTATTTTCTAAAGGATCATTATTTATCATTAGGAATTGATGTTCATTGAGATTATGAAAGGGAAATACATCATTATAAGGCATGAATGGAAAATAGTACTATATTTATCAAAACGTAATATAGTCTCAATGTTGAATCTACTTAGTTGTGTATCTGTCTGGTCGATTTCTTGTGCGCTGTTGTTTGTCCAAGGGCGGCACCTGACCCCCTGCGATACTGGGCCTACCATGAGGGGCCGAGTTATGAGGGCCACCCTGCACTAGGCCCACGGGTAGGTCACCACCCTCTGGTCGCTGATGGAGGGTGGGTGGGAAGGCAAACTCCCCACGTCGTGGTGTTAGTGCAGCAGTAGAGACTCGGGGGGTGGGGGTGGGGGTTGGGATGTAGGAGATCAGGGGAGATGGTGGTGGGGTGGATGGTGGCTGACGGGGATGGTGGATGGTCCGGGGTGGGGTAGTAGTGCGGGGTGGGTTGGCTGTGCTGGATGGGGTGGCGGTGTGGGGCGAGGTAGTGGTGTGGGGTGGGATGGTTGTCCGGGGTGGGGTGGAGATGGTGGAGGGGTGGTGGTGCTGGTGGCGGGCGGTAGACTGTGTATGGGTGAAGCGTTGACGACGCCTGGCTCCCTCACCCACACCGTGGGGCTCCTTCACGACCAGAGTCCGGTAATTCAGAAATTATATTTTTCCATTGTTTCTTGCTTCAAACATGGCTGGGAGATGGTTTCGACGTATTTCGATGGTAGATACACAAACAGTCCTCGTTCACAAAGATCCCTGTACCCTTCAGCTTCCTGCGATTTCGGTACACGGCGTCACGATCAGGATAACTCTTGAATTTTGTTACAATGTCTCGAGGTCCTTTAGGTGTTGGCTGACCGACACGGTGTACTCGTTCAAAGGCAATGTCCTGTATGTCCAGATTTTCAGTTATTAACTTGGTCACTTTCAGTTGAGATTGTTCCCAATTTTCCCCATCACTTTCAGTAATGCCTGAGAAGCGTAAGTTGTGAATTCCTCCTACTCTGATCATCGATGTAGTCTATCCGATTCTTGCAGTCATCTAGTTGTTCCCTCAAAACTTGATTTTCATCCATCAAGTGCTTGATTATGTTATTAGCTTCGTGTTGTCTTTGATTGTAGTAGTTAGTTTAGCTGTTGTTTCATCCAGCCTGGCTTGGGTATATTCCAGACTGGTTATTACATCACATATTTTCTTCTCCGTATCCTTCACTGAAGCGGTGAACTGGCGTTGTACTCGGTCCGTGGTGTCATTAAAGTACGTTCGCTGCGTGTCCAATAGCGTCAGTATCTCTTCCCGTTCCATAGTGGTGGTGAGCGATAATGAGAGTGAATAGATAGTCTATAATTGATGACGTCACTGATCCTTGTGCGCATGCGCGAGTTGGATTTGTTTTTGTCAAGGGGGTTGGTAGAGTTTGATGTAAATTTTCCCCTTAAGATTACTGGATAAGAAAGTTCAATATTTCACTTTGACATCAAATTATTCGTTCTCTGTACCTTCTGTTGTCCATTGGTGAAGTCTGGTGTTCATAAGGCACTTAGATCACTGTATATCTTGCTAGAACACTGGAGGTAAATTCGGGTTGTTTACAACAGTCGCCATCTTGGTCCTTCCAAATGAGTGATATATAATATAATTGTCTAATGGTAATCAGCATATGAAGGAAATTACGTAATGGTGGTGAACGGGCTAAGCCAGAATTAGTTTAAAGTTATGTAACTGGGACACAGCTTGAGTCTGTGAGTTTGCCTCCAGGAATAATAAGGGTAACCTTTTTAAGTCCAAAAGTTATTCCTGAACTTACCAAAAAATGGCTTTAATGATAGCTTAAATATAAGAAAGAAAAGTGTCATCGTACAAAACGAATTAACATATGAGCCTACTTTTAATGTTTGTACACAAAGCGTTTCTTTATATTCCATAGCGACATTCCTGACATAAAATACACGGAGAGATTTATGACAATGATATTGTATAAGAGTAGGTTTTATAACAGAGTGACCTTTCCTAAATCAGTGTAACCTTTAAAACACAATCGACCTTTCGTAAACAAAGACTGGTAATACGTAACGTGTAGCAATATTTCACAACACAGGAAGTGAAATATGAGATTGCCTTACATAGCTGTCCATTAAAAATTAAAGAACAAGTAATTCGAATGAAGAAAGAACAATTGGTTAAATATTTATATATCTATCTATCTATCTATTGCCTGACGCTGTGATGCCCGAAGGGGTGGCCACGAACGAACCGCCCCCATGCACCTCTGTCCCCAGTCAGTCGACGCCCCTCCTCCCAACCAGCACCGCCTTCATCCATATACTTCCTCACGCCATCCTTCCACCTCTCTTTTGGTCTACCCCTCCCTCTCTGTCCTTCCACCTCGCTCTCGTACACCTTCTTTTAGTAATTCTCTCGCTTTCCATACGTTCCATATGGCCGAACCATCTCAAGGTGTTTCTTTTCACACTTTCCAGCACATCTACATATTTATTTATATATTTATTAACTTAATTATTTACAAATATTGTCATTACTGAATTATAAGCTAGGAACTTCGTATTATATCTATACAAAAACCGGAAATACATTTTGATCGACACAATTTTCATGAAATCGTATGTGGTACTTAAAATGTATTTAATACATAGCCTTAACTCAGCTTAGAAATCCCGTCATGTTATTTTGTTTTCCTATGATACAACTTTACTTTCTTATCTATATAGGCTGTTTCTTTTCATCTGACGGTAAATTGCAAAGTTACCAACAAGATTTTTCAGTTGTTTTAGAAGATTTTTTAGTGAAATTTGGTGCAAATTATACAAACTTGGTCTTAATATGATGCAAAGACATAAAAGTTTCCTTTTTTTCCCTTAATTATCGTAACTTTAGCCGCTAAGGGATTCAATTTACCGTCTACTGGAAAAAAACAGAGTTTAGTAAAGCATTGATTATAATTGTATTTATCCCAAATGAAGCTAGAAGAAATATATAGAGTGAGTTCTTCAGTCACTTACATTTGTGTTAGGTTATATACAAAATATCTTCGTATCACCTACTGTATAGCACTACCTCTGTAGCAGTAGTTATTACATATATTATTACAAAAACTATTTCTTATATTTTTGTGCATAATAAACATAACTCCGAATGTCCATGAACTTCTTAACGCAAGAAAATACCTCTAATTCCAACCCAAATTGAGGTGTTTATAATGATATTATTCTGCTGGTTAGGTGATATAATATAATGCCCCGAATGAACCTCAAAGAGATACATAATATGTACATATTTTAATCATTGGGTCACAAAGCTCGTGTTATGCAAACAATGATATGACGTTTGTATTAAATATGACAAGCATATTTCGAAGTTGAAATATCTTTGATAGCAATGTCAAATTCTCGTAAAATGTAAATGATAATTATTAGATATTGCAAACTTCTTTAATGCTTCATATAATTGACATGCATTCTGCGACTCCAAAAAAATATGTATCGCACACGAAAAGTGAATATTAACGTATTAAACAAAAATAATATGGTATAAATGCATAAGGATTACAAAAGCTACAGTCATATTACTTCCCAGCTAACGGTAAATGTCACCCCTTAGTAGCTGATTGCCCGTCAAATAATTGAAAAATACATAACTGCTTTGTCTCTGTATCTTTTAAATACTAACTTAACATAATTGTCTACATATTTTGGTATAATGGAGGAAGGAAAGGAAGGAGGGAGAGAGGAGGAGAGAAACAGAGGGCAAGGGAGGAAGGAAAGAGTCCAGTAAGAGAGGAGGAAAGGGATAGAGTGTAGAAGAAAGGGGAGGATCGACGGAGGAAGGTAGGGAGGGAACAAGGGAGGGAAGAAACGAGGGATGAAGGAAGTACGAAGGAAGGATGGAAAGAAAGACATAAAGGAGGGAGGCAGAGATGGAATAAGATAGGGAAACAAAGAACAAGGAAGGAAGGGAAACGGTAATGACAAAAAGAGGGAAGAGTCAGGGAACAAGAAACGAAAGGAACACCAAATATAAGTAGCAAGGGAAAATAGGAAGTGTCAAGGAACAAGGAACGAAAGGAACAATAAAGAAAGGAGTGAGGGAGATATGAATAGTAGGAAGTGTCAGGGAACAAGATATAATAAAGAATGGGGAAGAAAGGAAAAATGGGAAGTGTCAGAGAACAAGTCACTGAAGGAACACGAGAGAAATAGAAAAATAGGAATAATTGGAACGAGGAATTGAGAGAGAGGAAGCGAGAGTGACCCGGGAATCAGAGGCATAGGAGGAAGATTGGACAGAGTTGAGTTGTTTAATCATAAAGTTACACCGAAGTTCAGGAGCTAAGTGAGACAGCGTAGTGGAGAAAGAATAGCAGCTGTGTGAATAGATAGCTCGGGAGAGGAGTGTCAAATAGAATAGTGTGACAGGGGAGTGCGAGGGAGACGTAGCAGCTGTGTGAATAGATAGCTCGGGAGAGGACTGTCAAATAGAATAGTGTGACAGGGTAGTGCGAGGGAGACGTAGCAGCTGTGTGAATAGATAGCTCGGGAGAGGACTGTCAAATAGAATAGTGTGACAGGGTAGTGCGAGGGAGACGTAGCAGCTGTGTGAATAGATAGTTCGGGAGAGGAGTGTCAAATAGAATAGTGTGACAGGGTAGTGCGAGGGAGACGTAGCAGCTGTGTGAATAGATAGTTCGGGAGAGGAGTGTCAAATAGAATAGTGTCACAGAGTAGTGCGAGGGAGACGTAGCAGCTGTGTGAATAGATAGTTCCCGAGAGGAGTGTCAAATATAATAGTGTGACGAGAGTAGTGGAGGGAGACGTAGCACCTGTGTGAATAGATTGCTCGGGAGAGAAATGTCAAATCGAATAGTATGAACAGTGTGACAGAGTAGTGTGTGGAAGACGTAGCAGCTGTGTGAATAGATAGTTCAGGAGAGGAGTGTCAAATAGAATAGTGTGAACAGTGTGATAGAGTAGTAAAAGAGAGGGGTAACAGGTGTGTGAATAGATAGGATCAAATGGAATAGTGTGACAGAGTAGTGCGAGCGAGATGTAGCAGGTGTGTGACTTGAGTTGTTCGCAGAGAGGAGTGTCAAGTAGAATAGTGTGAGAGTAGTGCGTAGAGTAGTGTGTACAGAATAATGTGGGAAGTAAAGGTTTCAGAGGAGTATGACAAAACAGTGTGATAGATAATTTGGGAAATTTATAAGTGGTGCATGACAAGTAGAAAGAGAGAGAGAGAGAGAGAGAGAGAGCGAGAGAGAGAGAGAAGGGGGGGGGGCTGTGGTTGTGCTATATTCAATGAGGGCAAAGAGAATCAAGAGGACTGGTGTCGAAGAGAGTGGTGAAAAAATAGAATGAAACGAGAGAGAGAGAGAGAGAGAGAGAGAGAGAGAGAGAGAGAGAGAGAGAGAGAATAGCCCTACACAGAGAGATGAACCAATTAATGGTGTAAAACAAATGGAAAGATAGACCGATGATATGTAAAATGACGAAACAGAATAGGGACAGACAAAAACAGATGCAAGCAAATAGTAGATCACAAACACACACACACACAGACACGTGCATATATATATATATATATATATATATATATATATATATATATATATATATATATATATATATATATATATATATATATATATATATATATATATATATATATATATTAATTTAGTCAAACTTAACATTTCCCACACATTCGTTCGTCATGTAAATTTACCAGTGGAAAAAGGTAGGATATAACTCCTCTGCCAACAATATACTGGCAATGTCATGAAATTGTCAGCGATCAAATGAATTGCCTTTAAATACTGGCGATAGTCAGATGGTTATTAGGGCTGTGTGGCAGGCGTCCAATAAAGCCTAGATATCCTGTTGGGGAGGGTTTTCCGTGTGTGTGTGTGTGTGCGTGTGCGTGTGTGTGTGTGTGTGTGTGTGTGTGTGTGTGTGTTTAACTTCCACATGCTTACCGACTCGTCCACTGGCAGACGTTAGCTGAAAAATAACACCCACACACTTACAATTATATTTGCAACACACTCACACATTCTAACATAAAGTATACACACGCATACACACACTCTCATAGAAGACATGATTCAAGCACACACACATATACACACACACCATTCCCATTATTTATATTTATGGACTTGTGAATATATGGACTGCCAGTATTTTCTGAAAGGTGCCTTTATATATTATGGCACTGTTAATGGCTACTCCCCGAAGGTAGAGACTGTGACGTTAACCACTCCGTTAGAACCGCATGGCTTGTCCTACAGTGACTCGCTAGGGTCGCCAGGGCAGTGGATGGGGCTACAGTTTATGTATTAGAGTGTGCTTTATTTCATAAGAAAGCTTGTGTCATGGGCAGTCCAGAAAGGCTCTTTGTTTTCACCCATGTCAAGGCTTTATATATTTAATTGTAAAGTATATGTTTTATCATTAACTAGTAATGATGGGATCTGGGAGAGAGAGAGAGAGAGAGAGTAGAACAGAGTGAGAGGGAGCGCGCAGTGTTTTTGTCCCGCTCGATGACGTCACGGCTGGCTGCCTCGTGGGGGTTGGTGGAGAGAGGTCCTTACCATGCTGTTAGCTCCCTTGCTAGTGGCTAGAGGACTTGTAACCGCTTTTTTCCCACGCGCCTCGAGCTAGTGCGAGTATATAAAAATTATACAGTTCCTCGCCACTCTCTCCCTCAGATCTGGTTTCTAGAACGCACCCATCTTTTTCCCTTGCTATCTGTCCCCTGCTCCACACCTGAGAATCTTTTTCTCTGCCTACCTCTCTCTTTTCATATCTTTCACCACCTTTTTATTAATATTATACCCCCTCTGGTTAACTCTGCAAAATCAGCTTCATGCTGGCCAGTTGTATTGTGCGTTAAGGTCTGATATAACCCATGTATGTTAGTTGTTAAGATAAGTGGATCACGAAGCATTGGTTGGCATTTATATTATTTAAGTACCGCGTCCTAGCGTCCTATAATTATTAGTGTTCTGCTGGATTAGATAATGCTAGACTAGGAGTCTGATATTATAAGGTATTGTTTCCTATGAGTGCTGGCTTTAGTTAAAAGCTGCACGACATACCTGAGAACTGGAGTTGATTGAGTAAATTCTAGTCTGTGTGCCATTGAGAGTAGAGCATGCACGAATGAGGGCGTTTTGCCTATACCATTCTGCACTGTTCTAAGCTCGTTGTTTGTCTTTGAGGTACGCCAGGAGAACGCTTAATACTTCGGTATTAAGGTTTCTCAAGAGAGCTACCCTTCCCTATAACGTAATATTTGACGCACAGACTTGAGATTTGAACTAGGCTATGCGGCATGCCATGCGCACCAGTATCTCGTATCATTGACTCTAGCTAGACTTTATCAGTTACCGTAGACATTAAGTATATTAACCTAATTACTCTTTTTATACATACCCATTTATTATTACACAAGCATTTCGCAGCCTAGTTTGATGTATGGAGACACAAACAACTTGGGCTCTTTTTGTTGATAGGAATACTGCATTGTCGTGGCGATTATTATTGTTGTAGTGTTTAGGATATTCTTGGCTCCGACGGCATTATATATTCTGCCTTTTTGTGTGAATAGCCTGCACGAGAATTGTTCCGCTGCCTGCCTTTTTGGGTTCCATTTCCGATACGAGCATCTTTATAGCATCTAACATTTAAAGAAGATTCCTTGTTAGTGTTGAAGGACTTTAGTGCACTTTCTTTCATGCAGTAGTGCCTGACATTTATTGATTAAAGTAACGTAAGCTGTAACTTCTCTTACCACCTTACTTTGCATACCATAACCAAGCACCTTCGGTTATAGGTAGTAATAGGCTGTTTTCACATAACATTAAGCCTAGAGTAGACGCACATTTATTGAGAGTTTGATAGCCTATTATTGCATATAGAACTCTGTAGAGTATTTGTGTTCTTTGTTCACTGGGAATATACATCAGAGGTTGGATCTAGCGCTTTCCGTTGTAGCATTTATGCCATTACTAGTGCAATGAATAAGAGCCCTGATATATTTGAACCCCAGTCGTAACAAATGGCGACCTTACCTAGGATTTGGTGAACCTACATTTATTAAGCAGGGAACATTTGTTGTTTTGGGGAATATTTTGCGGGGATCAGCAAGAATAATTTTGTTTTGCAACATAGTATAGCCCTTGAGTATTTCCGAGAATTTTTGTGTGTATATTGAGGTATAAGAGTTTGGGGTGCTTCTTTTCTGAATATTGTGGTGAGAAATTTTTGTGAGCATCATGTCTTATACCGGATCAGAGGAGAATGGAGACACAGTACGTCATGTCGAAACGGAGGAACAGCAGCATGATGAAATGGTTAATCAGGTGAACTGTGAGGAGGATGCTAGGATATTTTTGCAATGGCCTGTTACTGCCGAGCGGTTGGAGGGTATGAATCGGTACGGTCTTCAATGCCTGGCCACAGCTATCGGTCATGCGGTTACTAGCAGCATGACCAGGGATAACTTGATAACGTGTGTACTGGGCAGGGTGACTGGTGAGCGAGAAATGGGTTGAGTGCTCAGAGCCCTTCGGCCATGCTTCCCCTACACTCGAATCCCAGCCATCCCAGTAGTTTGCCGACCCCGGGTACGCTTCCGCAGTTGGGTGGTGACTGGCAGGGTGGGTTGCCCCTGGGGGGACCACCGGTAATTTCAAACATTGTAGCACCTTCACCTCCTCAAGGGTTATCTCCAGAATTATTGCTTCAGCTCGAATTAGCTAAGATCGAAGAGACAAAGGCTATCAGGGTATGTGAGCTTCAGCTTCAGCATCAGCAGCACATAGAGCTAGCAAAAATCCAAGCGGATTTAGAGTCGACTAGGTACTGTGCCGACATGGACGTAGAGAAGTCGTGAGTAGAGGCAACGGGACAGCGACTTGGGGCTGGTAACCGTGTTCATGAGCAGTCTATCTCGCACTTATTGAAACTGGTTCCGGTGTTTGATGAGAGTGGTGTAACAAAATTTTTCACATGCTTTGAGAAGAAGTGCCAGGAACACCAGTGGCCAGAGAATAAATGGGCAGCACTTGTATCCTCTAGATTAATAGGCAAGGGTCTTAAAGCCTACGATGCGTTACCTTTGGAGTTATGTATTGTGTACGAGGATCTCAAAGGAGGCTGTCCTGAGGGCTTACGAACTGAAACCAGAAACGTACCGTTTGAAGTTCCGGGGTGTAACTAAGGGAAGAGATAGCACCTTTTTGGAACACGCCCGGGACTTGTCCGATGCTATGGGGAACTGGCTCCGATCTGAGAAGGTCACAACATTTGATGAACTTAAGCAGTTAATAATGTTGGAGCAGTTCTTTAAGAGCACGGGCAGTGATCTAACTTTGAACTTAAAGGAGAAAAACCCAAGAACTCTAGTAGAAGCAGCAGAAATGGCTGATCTACGGCTGTCGTTGATTCGGGGTTGCGGGTCCTCACAGAAGTACGATGCAAGTGCTAGGGACCGTTATCCTCCCCCTCCCCGTAGCAATGACACATTTAAAGAAAAGAGCAATGAAACTAAAACTGAATTCAAACCTAACACCACGCCGTATAAGAAAAGTCAGGGGCCTGTTACATCACAGTATAAGCCGAAACCGAAATTTATGTGTTTTAGGTGCCACCAGGAGGGTCATAAGGCAAATGAGTGCCCTAGTCGACCTCCTCCGGCAGCCGTGTCTTTTGCTCACGGCATTGGAGTGTTCAAGAGGACATCGGAGTTTGTTAGAGGCATTTCTTCCGAGGTAAATACACTGCCAGTGCAGAAGGATCCGGAAGGCTTATTCCCTGTCCGTGATGCCTTTAGTGACCACAGGGGACTCGGTTGTGTGGAGTGGGGGGGTAGAAGACATGAGGTGAGAATTTTGCGTGACACTGGGGCATCGCAAACACTGTTGAGAAATTTAACTGGTAAACCTGTCAATACGGCGCGGGTGGTTGTGGTTCAGGGAGTTAATGCGACAAGGTCATACCCGCTTGTAAGAATGAAGGTGGAAGTTGATGGTGTGACTCGGGACCTGGATGTAGGAATTGTGGAGAAGTTACCTGTTGGGGGCGTCGACCTCCTTCTCGGCAACGACTTTGCGGGACCTACTTCTGAGGCTCCACCCTTGGTCGTTGCCGAGAAGCCGGCCGACGTGAGTAGGGAGGAGCAGGAGTGTGTTGAGAAGTGTCCGGTGCAGCCTATGGCGTGTGTTGTCACCGGAGATCCTGCATCCAGGGAGTCACATTCTGGTCAACAATCTTTAGATCAGCGGAGGAAGGGTACCGATAAGGGGTTGAAAGTTGATGTGGTTGAGAGTTTAGTGTCAACGGATCTTCTCGGGGACTCATTATTAGGACCACATTTCGAGTCTGGAGAAGACCCAGTAACTGTTCCTGAAGGGGCAGAGGATGGGCTTAAAAAGACGAAAGAGTTGAAGGAGGACAGTGATGCACAGTCGGGAGATGTAGCAACAAGGTACCCTGACGCGTACCCTATGAGAAATGGGTCGGCGAAGACGGTGGTCCGAAGCTTGCTAGTGTATTTTTCCCGGTATGGTTACCCGCAGGGGCTTCAGTCAGTCCAGGGACCCAACTTCACTTCTAGCCTCTTTGTCCAAGCAATGCCGCAGCATGAGATTGTTGGGGTTGTGTCATCTGCGTATCATCCGGAGAGCCAGGGTGTGTTAGAGCGATGGCACTCAGCCTTGAAATCTGTGCTTCGTTGTTGCTGCTTTGAGAGTGGGAAGGATTGGGATCTTGGCCTGCCATGTGTTTTGTATGCTGTGCGGGAGGTACCTGGGGAGAGTTTGGGATTCAGCCCTAATGAGCTCGTCTTTGGACACCGTGTCAGAGGGCCTCTCCATATGGTTGAAAAAGTATGGGAGGGCGCAGAAAAACCTTGTTCTATGCTCAAGTGTGTCCTCAACAGTCGAGAACGGATGTTGCGCAGTCTGGAGTTGGCTGGCCGTAATTTGACTAGCTCTCAGGCCCTCAGGAAGGACAGGTACGACCTCAAGGTTGAACTCAGGGAGTTTCACGGGGGTCAGGTGGTGTTGATTCTACTGCCCCTTGTAGGTCACCCCTTATCCGCGAAGTACGCTGGTCCTTATAGGGTGGTTGAGGAGCTATCAGACCTGGATTACTTGGTACCCACTCCAGTCAGACGGAAGCGCAATCAGTTATGTCATGTTATTCCCATGAAGGAGTATGGGAGGCACCCCCCTGAGCCTCTCACTGTGCCTGTGATGACGTTTAGCAGTCAAGGTGGAGAAGGAGAACGGGACAGTCAAGCTCAGGTGGAGGATAACTGGAAGGATAAGAAGTTCAAATGGGCGCCTGAGCGTGAGAATGTGTTTAGGGAAGTAAAACACCTGTTGTGCACTCACCCGATCCTCAGGGCCCCTGACTTTAGCCTACCTTCCCAACTAGCAATGGAGGCTAGTGGTGTGGGGGCTGGTGCCGTCCTTGTGGAAAAGGACGATGATGGGCTGGAGCATCCTGTTAGTTTCTGCTCGGTGAAGTACAATTCGGCCCAGGGGAGCTGCTCTGTTGTCGAGGAGGAGCTGCTGGCGGTTGTGCTTGCGCTGGGGCATTTCGAGGTCTATGTTCCAGCCTATGGTCCGGTCGTTGTAGTTTACCCAGATCATCACCCTCTCAAGTTCTTGGACCAGTTTCACAATCGGAATATGAGGCTGACCAGGTGGTCACTAAGGTTATTGGAATATAACCTGGACATACGCCATATTGCCGGTTGTGACAAGGTGGTTGCAGATGGTCATTCAAGGGTATATGATCCTGGGTAGATTGACACACGGGTAGCCTCCTGCTTTAGTTTGAATAGTATTTTGCGCTTGGTGCTTGTTGGCTCGCGGTTGTAGCCCAGCGTATTGGGTCGTAAAGCAGGAGTTGAGCGTTTGGTATAGAAGAAAAAACTAGGCTTGCCCCTATAGTGCAGCCGAAATAAACAAATTATAAACATAAAAATCAAATAAAAACTCTTTCTTTGATAGTTGAATTTGTTTAGTATGTTATAGCAGTAATTCTGAGTTGCACTCCTCTCAGAATGCTGGGCTAGAGAAGCTCGCTCTTGAGGAGCATAACTACATATAATTTAACCTATGGTGTTGGGGAGGGTTATAATTTGAAAAATGTTTTGTTGAAGAACTGTGCCAGATATTGTACTGCCGCTGGGTGATGGGAAGTGGAGATATAGCATGGGTTCTAACCATCAGATTTTTGTGAGCCTTGGGGCCTCTGAGAAAAATCTTGGGGGGGGTGTGACGTTAACCACTCCGTTAGAACCGCATGGCTTGTCCTACAGTGACTCCCTAGGATCGCCAGGGCAGTGGATGGGGCTACAGTTTATGTATTAGAGTGTGCTTTATTTCATATGAAAGCTTGTGTCATGGGCAGTCCAGAAAGGCTCTTTGTTTTCACCCATGTCAAGGCTTTATATATTTAATTGTAAAGTATATGTTTATCATTAACTAGTAATGATGGGATCTGGGAGAGAGAGAGAGAGTAGAACAGAGTGAGAGGGAGCGCGCAGTGTTTTTGTCCCGCTCGATGACGTCACGGCTGGCTGCCTCGTGGGGGTTGGTGGAGAGAGGTCCTTACCATGCTGTTAGCTCCCTTGCTAGTGGCTAGAGGACTTGTAACCGCTTTTTTCCCACGCGCCTCGAGCTAGTGCAAGTATATATACAGTTCCTCGCCACTCTCTCCCTCAGATCTGGTTTCTAGAACGCACCCATCTTTTTCCCTTGCTATCTGTCCCCTGCTCCGCACCTGAGAATCTTTTCCTCTGCCTACCTCTCTCTTTTTCATATCTTTCACCACCTTTTTATTAATATTATACCCCCTCTGGTTAACTCTGCAAAATCAGCTTAATGCTGGCCAGTTGATTTGTGCGTTAAGGTCTGATATAACCCATGTATGTTAGTTGTTAAGATAAGTGGATCACGAAGCATTGGTTGGCATTTATATTGTTTAAGTACCTCGTCCTAGCGTCCTATAATTATTAGTGTTCTGCTGGATTAGATAATGCTAGACTAGGAGTCTGATATTATAAGGTATTGTTTCCTATGAGTGCTGGCTTTAGTTAAAAGCTGCACGACATACCTGAGAACTGGAGTTGATTGAGTAAATTCTAGTCTGTGTGCCATTGAGAGTAGAGCATGCACGAATGAGGGCTTTTTGCCTATACCATTCTGCACTGTTCTAAGCTCGTTGTTTGTCTTTGAGGTACGCCAGGAGAACGCTTAATACTTCGGTATTAAGGTTTCTCAAGAGAGCTACCCTTCCCTATAACGTAATATTTGACGCACAGACTTGAGATTTGCACTAGGCTATGCGGCATGCCATGCGCACCAGTATCTCGTATCATTGACTCTAGCTAGACTTTATCAGTCACCGTAGACATTAAGTATATTAACCTAATTTCTCTTTTTATGCATACCCATTTATTATTACACAAGCATTTCGCAGCCTAGTTTGATGTATGGAGACACAAACGACTTAGGCTCTTTTTGTTGATAGGAATACTGTATTGTCGTGGCGATTATTATTGTTGTAGTGTTTAGGATATTCTTGGCTCCGACGGCATTATATATTCTGCCTTTTTGTGTGCATAGCCTGCTCGAGCATTGTTCCGCTGCCTGCCTTTTTGGGTTCCATTTCCGATACGAGCATCTTTATAGCATCTAACATTTAAAGAAGATTCCTTGTTAGTGTTGAAGGACTTTAGTGCACTTTCTTTCATGCAGGAGTGCCTGACATTTATTGATTAAAGTAAGGTAAGCTGTAACTTCTCTTACCACCTTACTTTGCATACCATAACCAAGCACCTTCGGTTATAGGTAGTAATAGGCTGTTTTCACATAACATTAAGCCTAGAGTAGACGCACATTTATTGAGAGTTTGATAGCCTATTATTGCATATAGAACTCTGTAGAGTATTTGTGTTCTTTGTTCACTGGGAATATACATCAGAGGTTGGATCTAGCGCTTTCCGTTGTAGCATTTATGCCATTACTAGTCCAATGAATAAGAGCCCTGATATATTTGAACCCCAGTCGTAACAAGACATATGGGGCTATAGATCTGTGAGAATGCTTGTGAAAATACATACATAGTTTTCTTTTACTATTTTAAATGTCGTTTTTTTTTTTTTTTTTTTTTATTCAAGGATTTGTTTTCCATTTGACTGATTTTCCAGCAATTTGTAGAAAAAAAGTATCCCAGTAAGTCACCAACGTGTGACAAACGCTATTTCTTTCTTATTTAACTTCGGATTGTCTAAGGTGAATATAATTCGACCATCTTCATAAACAAAAATAACTGGAAACCAATTACAAAATCTAGACAAATTACTTGGTTACTGTAACGTACTCATGAGGTCCACCTCTTGAAAGATAGTCAATAATTATTCTGGAACGTGTGAAAAATTAATCTAGTTACGCATGCGAATTAATTACATCTTCTCATATTAATTATAGCTTATAAGAGAGACGGTTACTCTGTTTGTTAGCAGTTATCCAGAGTCGATTGCGTATTGAAAGTTTGGTTTCACAGTTCTTGCTCTTTAGGGATGTAGTTTTGCTTAAGTCAATTGAACACATTGCGATATTAGGATATATATATATCAATGTGTAATTGTAATATGATAAGCCAATTACTTTTGGTTATACATGAAAGTATATGTGTGCACAATGTAGAATAGTGTAGAACACCAATTAGTTAAAGGCTACACATTCCATGTTTATGTACAATTTCTGTAACTATATCTACTTTATTTTTGCACGAATTGGAGCGCAAACAATTTGTATTTTATTACTAGGTATGAATTCTGGAATATAACACAGTATTTTATTGTACAAACAATTAATACTTCAACATATATCGAAGCAAAATGTATATGACCATCGCAAAAAAATGTATTGTTGAAACTGGGTACCGATATATTCTATGATATATATATATATATATATATAATTATATATATATATATATATATATATATATATATATATATATATATATATATATATATATATTGTTACGTATCTTGATCCTCAAGTGGTTAACTTGATGAAACTAGATAGCACAGAGATATATATTAAGGTATCAGTCAGCTGAAGGCAAAACGAAAGTAAAATCTAATAAAATTATTTCCTGTTGTTGCTTCCTTTCCTTTTGGATCTTAGGACTTGGTATCCTTTATTGACCGATACTCTTTAATTATGGAAAAATACTGAAACTAATTATAGTCATGTAGTATTTATAAAGAATTAATATTTAACCGAAGCTTAGTAGGCTATGGTTATGAACCGAATAAGTTATAAATTAATTCTAAAGAAGGACTATTAATTATATATCAAGTCTTGAAAGATAAATATTAAGGTAAGAATATTTCTGTCTCTTATCCTTTTTGAAATGAATAAATAGTTTTCTTATATCATGTCCTTTTATTTATATATAATGTAGTTACTATTCTTGGTTCTTGTCTTACGTTAATAGTATTATATAATTATTATCAGGATTAATATCAAAGTCACATAAAAAGTTAGATATATATTTAATAATTAGATAATTGTATTTCTTAAGCACGTAACAATGAGGTTTGATTATGAGTAAATTAAGTTACAGGATCGCTTCATAGATTCGATTCAGGTCTCACTCAAATAATATGAAAAGCAAAAATAATATTTTGAAGCTAAAAGAATTTTCTTCAGCTTAGGAAATCACTAGAAGTAACATTAAAACAGCCATGTTAGTCTAAGGCGATATTACTAATATGAGACAATAGTATCACCGTTCTTGTTCTTAGCAGCAATGTAAGCTTAATTAAAAGAAAATTAAAGAACTCGCAAGTTTTAATATAAAACAATAGATTACTTTTATCATAACCCAATTACTTGAAGAGTTGCTTTAGTCCACAAGTCAGTCAACTAAAATAGTTAAGTACATAATAGTAGCGTTAACGTTAATTCCCAATCACATATCTCACTAACCAACATACTGTAAGTGTTTACACCGAACACACATAACACACACTTATATAAACTGACTGACAGTCACAATCCCATTATAATACTTCACCCCGTCTTCCTCCAGCTGCAAGTTCACCTTCCCAACTCCAAATGAGACTGATTTGAATGCCCACTACTCGGGTCTTATATACTATGCAATGATGGTGTAGGAACGAATCAGGAGGCGGGGGATGGTGCGCGCCCCAATCACAGCTCCTCTAGTTGCGTAGCTGATGCGTGGTCCAATGGCGTCTCATGGCGTCGATCATCGTCATAGCGTCAGGTCATCGAATTAGTTTGCAGGGTCCCATATGACGCACGCAGGTGTGAAGGCTTGTTTGCTGGTATGCAGGCGAGCTGGTTTCCACTCGCTGGTCTGCTTCGCCGGCTGGGTAATTCGGCACTCCTTCAATTCTTAAATTCTAACTCTTAAATAAACACATACAGGGCTCCGTATGTCAGACCTCCCCCCTAGAAAAGATTTTAAGGAGTATAGTACATAATATACATAATACATAATCAGATTCACCACCAGATTGGCAACAGCAAGATTATAATTTAGGATATAATAAGGATATCACCCAAAGTAGGCAACGTCTCCAGGTACCACATCAGAACATAGCTGGAGCGTTATTCGAACTGCAAGGCATTATCTCACAGCTGAAGGCTTGAAAGCGCACTACTAAAGCATGATATTTACCTCGCTACAAGGGAGAGCTAATTGCCAAAATCCTCTCATTAAGTTAATCTTACTGTTGTATGAGGCCAACCTGGTAAATGCAATCTTTAATAGATACATGATAGGCAATCGGCTAGCACGTTCTGGACCCCCTTATGTTTAACATCCAGGGAGTATTCCTGCAGCAACAAACTCCACCTGGTCAGTCGTTTGTTTTTATTTTGGAACTTATGCAAACATTTTAAGAGGGTGATGGTCAGTATACACAGTCATGGCACCAGAGGCAGATTGCACATAGACAGCAAACTATTGAAGGGATAAAATTAATGCTAACAGCTCCTTCTCAATGACTGAATAGTTACGTTGAGCAGAATTTAATTTTTTACTAAAATAGCACACAGGATGCAATACTTCAAAGTCGTCGTCCTGTAGCAATACTGCACCAACATTGCTCGCATCCACTGCTAGGGAAAAAGATCTGTTAAAATCAGGAGCTCGGAGTACAGGATAATTGGATAAAATATATTTGGTAGCATTAAAGGCCTCCTCACATTCGAAGGACCATTCAAACTTCACATCCTTACGGAGAAGATCTGTCAGGGGAGCTGTTAACCTAGAAAAGTTAAGATGAAACGCCTATAATAACCAATCATTCCTAGGTACCTTTGGATATGTTTCTTAGTGCTAGGAGTTGGGAATTCTAGCCCTTAATTAGCGGCGAGCAACATAAGTCGAGTTAAAAAAAGCTGGACTATGTGGCGGCGCTCGACATAGGTCGAGTGGCAATTTCAGCACGTAATGTGGCTGAGAGAGAGAGACAAGTGGTGGCAGGAGACTAGCGAGCGTATGACTGCTCCAGACCACCGCGGCGAACCTACTGACACAAATCTCAGCTCCCTCCTCCCTCTCTCACTCGCTACATACTCAATTATGTACCGAAACTACCGAATTACCTGCTTTTTGCACTCGCGTTGCACGGTTATTGCAAGAAAACTATCCATCATACAAGGATCGTTATGGTGTCATTCGAAAGCTCTGTTTATGCCCTTTCAGGGATAGGTACTTGTTTTACGTTCTGGGTCTTATTTAGGCATGAAAATGATCACGTAAACAGCCCTATTTTGGCTAAAAACACCCCGCTGTGCGGTACATATAATAAACCGCATAGGCCGCTCGTAAGGTGTTAAAATAGACTCTACCATTGCTTGAGGAGGTTCAACCTGCCCCTGACCTACCGTATATCCTAGATACTGGACAGTACTCTTTACAAAGGTGCATTTCTTAAGATTAACCACCAGATTGGCATCAGCAAGATTTAAGAACAGCAATCTAAGTTGGTAAAGATGCTCCTCCCATGACTGTGAAAAGATAAGAATATCATCGATGTAGACAACGCATCCAGGTACCCCTTCAGTCACCAAATTCATGAGGCGCTGGAATGTAGCTGGAGTGTTTTTCAAGCTGTAGGGCATTACGTTACAGCAGAAGGCTTGATTATTGACTACAAAGCATGATATTTCCCTCGCTCTAGGGGTGAGAGCTACTTGCCAATATCCCTTCATTAAGTCAATCTTGCTGATATAGGTGGCTGTACCAATCTGGTCAATGCAGTCGTCGATCCGTGGCAGTCGGTAGGTATCATTCTTTGTGACAGCATTAACTTGCCTATAGTCCATACATAACCTATGGCTCCCGTCTGGCTTTGGCACAAGTATGACCGGACTACTCCACTGGCTTAAGGCCCTAGTGATCAGCTCGTTTGACAACATGAAGTCAAGCTCGACCTGCAGTATACTCCTGTGTTGTGGTGAGACACGGTAGGGGGATAGTTTAATGGGTGTTGCATCCCCTACGTCGATGTCGTGCACAGCCAAAGAAGTGAGCCCTGAAGTATCACGGAACACACTGGGAGACTGAGATAAAACAGAGATTAGTTAGTTCGCTTGATCAGAGGGAAGATGACATAGTTTAGATGGTAATTCCCCCCAAGCAACTGAGTTATACTTAAAGTTGGATAGGCTACATGACAAGTCAAAGTCTGCATGGATACCTTCAGGCTCTGCAACAGTCTGTTGCGGGTCAGTAAGAGAACTGAAGACTTCGTCCGCACCAGGCTGTCCACAGGTCCTGACATTCACTGCCACAGTGGGAGAATCTGGAGGAGAGGAATCAGGGGACCTATGGTAGGGTTTCAACATATTTATATGGAATACTTGCGTGGGCTTTTTCCTGTCTGGGGTAGTTACTAGATAATCGGTAATGCTCACCCTCTGAATGATCTTATATGGACCCCTGAACTTGGCAGATAAAAGTTGGCCAAAAAGGGGGAGCAGGACCAAAACCTCATCACCGGGCTGAAACTCCCTCTCAAGGGCCTTTCTGTCATACCAGTTCTTCATGGAGCTTTTAGCCACTGTCAAGTTTTGAGCTGCAAACTCACATGAGGATCTCAGCCGGGTTTTGAAATCTGAAACATACTTGAGGAGGTTTTGGTTCCCCTCCTGGCCAACTAGGCTATCCTGCAATAGTTGCAAAGGACCTCTTACTTGGTGACCGAAATCTAGCTCATTAGGGGAAAAACCCAGGGATTCAGTTGGAACCTCGCGAGTAGCAAATAAAAGAAAAGGTACCCCCTTATCCCACTCAACTCCGGTCTCTGTACAATATTTACGCAACATGGCTTTCAAAGTTTGATGAAACCGTTCGAGAACCCCTTGACTCTCTGGGTGGTAGGTGCTCGACTTAACATGCTCGATACCCAACTCCTTCAGGGACTGCTGAAAAATGTTAGAGGTAAAATTAGTTCCTTGATCACTTTGCACCTCATGGGGGAAACCCATTCTGGTGAAGAATTTGAGCAGTTCCTTGATGACAGTTGGAGCAGAGGTAGTCCTTAAGGGAATGGTCTCTGGGTAGCGAGTTGCCATGTCCATAATAGTTAATAAGTAAATGTTACCTTGGGAATTCTTAGGCAATGGGCCTACAATGTCCACTACCACCCGAGTAAAAGGATTCTCGAAGACGGGCAAGAGCACCAGAGGATGTACAGGCACCTTCTGAATGGGTTTTCCTGTCATCTGGCAGGTGTGACACACTCTACAAAACTCTACTACTTCTGCACGCATTCCTGGCCAGTGAAAGTGGGCTCTGATTCTGTCTAGAGTTTTTCTCACACCTAGGTGTCCTGCCAATGGTATACGATGTGCCATTTCCAAGATATCTCTACGACAAGGTTTGGGGACTACTACTGGATGGACGTCCCAGGCCCCATCATCGATTGGTCTGTGTGGCTGTCTCCATCTACGCCACAATACTCCTCCGTTGAGGTAGAAACATTCACCACCCTCCTTCTCACATTCCTCTTCACTCACGGCCCTGGCAGCTAACTCCTTGCATTCTCGATCATCTCTCTGTAGCTCTACCAGGCCACTAGGACAATTTGGAGGGGTTTCATGGTCATCGTTAGGGTCAAGATGAGCCATAAAGGTGTCAGATAAATCTACCTCAGTCACATCATCAGGCACAGTTGGAGCGTCATTCCCACTCTCATCATCCCTTTCATTAACTCTTACATTCGGTACATTTCTGTCAGAGGGAACTGCTACTTGAGACATTGAACGTGTGACAGCACACACAGGAAACACTGTTGGCATCTCCTTTTCGAGCTCACCGGTTAGTGGCTCGTTAACAGCGGAAAGTGACAAAATGGGGTCTGGTCGGACCTTCTCACCTGCTACATCATTCCCCACAAGGAGTGTTACCCCGGGCACAGGGATATCTTGGGACCTACACAAAGCTATGGTGGCCTCACCCTGTAGTAACTCACATTCAATTTCGTCTTTTACCAAGTATGCATAAAATTGGCCTCCAGCACCTTTCATTATAACTGGTTCGCCAGGTGGGCACTCAGTGTAAGGATTCACCATGAGGGTGCTAGTAGAACCTGTGTCTCTCAGAATTTTTACCTCATGCATACAACCATTTAATCTCACGTTGCCAGATGAAATAAAGGGACAGTAACTGTCCTGCACTGATGGTGAAATTATTATTGGCTTAACCCTAGTGGGTTGCACCACGAATGCTACTACACCCCTGTCTAGATGGTTTATGTTAGCTGCTAGGTACTCCTTCTGTCGGGAGTCCTGTATTAAAGGAACTTTTGGTGCTAGGTACTCCTTCTGTCGGGAGTCCTGCATTAAAGGCACATATGGAGTTTGAGATACGGCGGCAACTGTCTGCCCCGATCTCTCGGTTCTCTCCTTGGCCCAGCACTGATTAGCTAGGTGGCCTCTCTTGCCACAAAAAGTACATACTTTAGGGGATACGGGAATGTTCCCTCTTTGAGCATTACTATTACTTTGGGCCCCACCTCTTTTACCATTGCCCTGAGTCGCATTTTTAGTTGGGGGAACAATTCTATTTTGGCTAGCTGGGGAAGACGTTATAGGCTTGTGACTGGGTCTGTAAGATTTGTGATTGGGATACTTAGAATTAGAACTAGAATTATCGTAGGGCTTCTTTCCACGAAATTTGTTGTTGAGCACGTATGTGTCAGCCATGTCAGCGGCGTCGGCAAGACAATCTACCTTTTTCCCCCTCAAATGTTAGGCTACAAAAGAATCAATTTTCCATAGGAAATTTTCTAACAGGACCAACTCCTTCAGATCGTTGTAGCTTGTGACTTTCTTACTCTTGACCCAATGATTGAAAGTTTTAGTCATTGTCCTGGCAAATACCTTATGGGTTTCTTCTACTTTCTTCTGGTTTTTACGGAAAGATTGCCTGTAAGCCTCAGGCTGTAATTGATAGGTTTTTAGGATAGCTTCTTTGAGATTGTCATAATCCTGCCTAACCTCTGCTACTTCTGACAAATACGTGGCTCGAGCCTGCCCTGTCAAAACAGTTTGTAACATAAAAGGCCATTGATCTCTTGTCCACCTCATACCTCCAGCAACTTCCTCAAACAAAACAAAGAAATCCTGCACATTATCCTCAGTGAAAGGTGGAATGACACTGGTCATAGTCAATCCCAGAGGGGGAGCAATTAAGGGAGCATGTGTATCGGCATTTAGTTGAGCTATACGATATTGATATTGATATTGTTCGGCTTTTATTCTGGCTAGTTCTAGTACTTGATCAACGGTAAAACCAGGTGGCAATTGTTCATCAAGTTGGCTAGGTTTACTCGGGATCCCACCAACTGCTCCGTCTCCCTCCCCGCCTTCTACAGGGAACCTTTGGGTTTTTATGGTCTGAGCCACCTCTACTTTGGACATGTGTGAGACAGTTAACTGGAGATGTGAGGCAAGCACTTTCAGTTCGGATTTTGACAGACGGTCAATATCAGGGGCTGTGGGTTCTGATTCTATGAAAACTCGAGCATCTTCGTCATTAATTAGATCAGGCATGATTAATATTTGATTTTTAAGTAGTGAAACGGTAATGAAACTGAGTGAAACTGTATGAAACGAATCCTGGCGAGGTCGCCACTCTTCTGTTACGTATCTTGATGCTCAAGTGGTTAACTTGATGAAACTAGATAGCAGAGAGATATATATTAAGGTATCAGTCAACTGAAGGCAAAACGAAAGTAAAATATAATAATATTATTTCCTGTTGTTGCTTCCTTTCCTTTTGGATCTTAGGACTTGGTATCCTTTATTGACCGATACTCTTTCATTATGGACAAATACTGAAACTAATTAAAGTTATGTAGTATTTATAAAGAATTAATATTTAACCGAAGCTTAGTAGGCTATGGTTATGAACCGAATAAGTTATATCTAAAGAAGGACTATTAATTATAAATCAAGTCTTGACAGATAAATATTAAGGTAAGAATATTTCTGTCTCTTACCCATTTTGAAATGAATAAATAGTTTTCTTATATCATGTCCTTTTATTTATATTTAATAAAGTTATTATTCTTGGTTTTTGTCTTACGTTAATAGTATTATATTATTATTATCAGGATTAATATCAAAGTCACATAAAAAGTTAGATATATATTTAATAATTAGATAAATGTATTTCTTAACCACGTAACATTGAGGTTTGATTATGAGTAAATTAAGTTACAGGATCGCTTCATAGATTCGATATAGGTCTCACTCAAATAATATGAAAAGCAAAAATAATATTTTGAAGCTAAAATAATTTTCTTCAGCTTAGGAAATCACTAGAAGTAACATTAAAACAGCCATGTTAGTCTAAGGCGATATTACTAATATGAGACAATAGTATCACCATTCTTGTTCTTAGCAGCAATGTAAGCTTAATTAAAAGAAAATGAAAGAACTCGCAAGTATTAATATAAAACAAGAGTATTACTTTATCATAACCCAATAACTTGAAGAGTTGCTTTAGTCCACAAGTCAGTCAACTAAATAGTTAAGTATATAATAGTAGCGTTAACGTTAATTCCCAATCACATATCTCACTAACCAACATACTGTAAGTGTTTACACCGAACACACTTAACACACACTTATATAAACTGACTGACAGTCACAATCCCATTATAATACTTCACCCCGTCTTCCTCCAGCTGCAAGTTCGCCTTCCCAACTCCAAATGAGACTGATTTGAATGCCCACTACTCGGGTCTTATATACTATGCAATGATGGTGTAGGAACGAATCAGGAGGCGGGGGATGGTGCGCGCCACAATCACAGCTCCTCTAGTTGCGTAGCAGGTGCGTGGTCCAATGGCGTCTCATGGCGTCGATCATCGTCATAGCGTCGGGTCATCGAAGTAGTTTGCAGGGTCCCATATGACGCACGCAGGTGTGAAGGCTTGTTTGCTGGTATGCAGGCCAGCTGGTTTCCACTCGCTGGTCTGCTTGGCCACCTGGATGATTCGGCACTCCTTCAACTTTTAATTCTAACTCTTAAATAAACACATACAGGGTGTATGTCAGAATATATATATATATATATATATATATATATATATATATATATATATATATATATATATGTATACAGTAATATATATATATATTATATATTATATATATATATATATATATATATATATATATATATATATATATATATATATATATATATATATATATATATATATATATATATATATATTTAGTTATCATATTTATATTTAGTTACTTATTACTTATTTACTGTTTGTATTATATTAACACAAATAAATAGACGCGCGTACGTATAGATATCTTGCTCCCCGTCCAGGATTTGAACCCAAAACATCTGGGTTGACGTCTCTGCTACGATGTCTACTACACCATAAGGACATAGACCTTAATAACTGTAATTCTTTACATAATAATTATGGATATAACCCGTATGATAATATTTTCCCCGATGTTGGCCAGAGTAGAACAAATATGATTCCTATGCCGAGTTGGGTCAACTTTAAGGGGGGTCACCGTTTTTGTTTTTATCTCTCTCTCCTTTTCTCTCTTTCCCTTGCTTGTATCCATTCCGCCCCATTCAGCCAACTGTTTTAAGACGTTTATCCCCATCCAGGTGTCGATTTCTTCCTGGCGAACGATAGCGAGCCAGCATTGTATGGAGAAATCTGGCTTCGCCGGAGAGATTTTTCTATCGAAAAATGTACAAATTTAGCTTGCTGTCAAAACAAAAATATATATATATGCTGCCTCGCTACCGCTCGCCAGGAAATTATTGACACCTGGATGGGGTAAATGTCTTAAAACAGTAGGGTGAATGGGGCCGAATAGATACAAGCCAAAGAGAGAGAGAGAAAGAAAGATAAAAAAAAGCGAGGTAGTCTTTTGGGTGCACTCTGGAATATGGAGTATACTGTACAGTTCCGGTAAACAGGATGTCCCAAAATCGTTGTGCCAAACTTTGTGATTAGATTATATACTAAAACAGAATTATCTAAGCATAACATGTTTTAGAAGAAAAATTCCAAATCGCAACTATTACAGAGATATCGGATATTGAAAATGGTATTGCCTTATGTATTTCTCCATAAAACATGCCCAGCTGGCCAAGGGTCTACCCACCCTCACCTCACTGTTTATTTTACAATGTTATAATCAGGCTACTATATGTTTTAGGTTACAACATCATTATAGAGACCTTTTAGCTCAGATTTGAATGGTTGGAAAACCATTTGACATGGAAGAGTCCATTACAGTGGTGGGAGGACATTATATAAAACCTTAAATATATATCTAATAGTAGAGATTTTGAGTTATTGTTATACAATATGTTATACTTGAATCATCTATACTATCATATCTTGAAGTTTGGCGTACCTATTTTGGGACACCCTGTATATATATATATATATATATATATATATATATATATATATATATATACCATCTACATTACCTGTTATTCCTAAATGCGATATATAAGTAAATCGTTTCATGTTAGCCAGAATACAATTTGAATTAAGCCTTCACTTTGAAGAATGATTGCTCCTATAACAATGTGGATAGACTTTTGACCATATGTTTCTCTTTTTTTCTAGGATAATGGAAATTAGCACCGGTAAAGGTAAGTTCCATGAAAAACGTGTTTTAATCTTCTGAATCCTTTCTCTTTTATACTTCAGCTACCCATGGCCGAGCTCATTAAGTTATAAATAAATTTGTATTTGTGTAATTTACAATTCTAGTCTACTTATATTAAGTGTACATGGAAAAAATATAGTTTTACAGGATTGAGTAAGCAGTTATATCTTAGTAGAGATTAGCTTCATTGCATCTAATTTGTATAATGGCCAAATCTATATTTAGATACCTTACATAATAGTTGTCAGTCGCATATAATTATGCTACCTTGTTTATGACACTGCAATCAGGTACCCATTCTGTAGCTAATATTAATTGTGTCAGCATTGTATAGTTCTCATCGTAGTATCTGTAATCACTATTATTGATACCTTCTATTATTATGTGTCGTACATTGTGCCCCGGTGTTTGCCAAGCGATTATTATGTTGTTATTTGATACAACGAAGCCTCCTCGTTATTATATTAGTGTGTATCATTATCTTGTTTGTATTAACTTCATAAAACCTAATTGTAATAGTGAATGTTAGCAACTCTAGACTTGACTAAGGACTGGCCAAAAAACACACACGCACACACACACACACACACACACACACTTCATCGATCACATGGCTATTTCAAACTCTTTGCACAGCCATCACATACAGCGTACATGATACCTGTGTCCCGCCATTTCCTACACATTATTGTCCATATGATATAATGCCGCTAAATTGAATTATGATGGTTTATTTGTAGTAAGAATATTTACAAATGTTGGTGATAAAGGTACATACTATTGAAACCATCGATAATCTTCTGGAGGTCGTATCATCTAGTTTGCTTATTTGTATCTCAATAACTCAACAACTATTTCGTGAATTATATATATATATATATATATATATATATATATATATATATATATATATATATATATATATATATATATATATATATATATATATATATGTTTCTAGTCTCTCAGTGGGGATCCAACCATCGGCCATCAGGACGATAGCCGACGCTTTAATCAATTACACCACGGCAGTCTAGACTGAGACTGGACTAGACTAGACTGAGAGACTAGAAACATTTAGTGGCTCACATGTATTTGTGATATATTCTCAATATATATATATATACAGGATGTCCCAGGAGGAAAGGGCATAACTTTGGGAAATGATAAAACAAAATATTCTAAGCCTAAAATGTTCCATAAGAAATATTCAAAATCTCAACCAGTAAAGAGATATTGCATGTTGAAAAGGGCATTTTCTTAAGTATTTCCCCATAAGGGTGGCCTAGCTGTCCCCACCTCCATCTAACTGCAATTATTTTACCATGTTACCAGGTTACACATCAACTCCTTCAAATTGTAGGATTCCACATATTTTCAGTTTCATTTGCACCCGAGACAATGTAAAATGACTATGTCTTACTTAAAACATATGCTCGTAATATTTCGGCTCAATAATTCAAGAAATGTGAAGGCAATTTAAAAGACTTATTTCACAATTTCTATTACATCAATATTAAGGTGTATCATCCTATAAGCTATCGTAATAAAACACCCATCATAACAACAACAACAACAACAGCATACATCTATAAATGGTAATAATTTTATCATCAAATTGTATTATTCTATAAGCTATCGTAATTAAACACCATCATAACATTAACAACATCAATAACAACAACATTATCGACAGCAGCAGACATATCTATAAACTGTATTCTATTAAGGGAGCCCACCTCGCATTTTTCTCTTTCTCTCCCTTTCTCTTTGGCTTGTATATATAGGGCCCCATTCAGCCTACCATTTTAAGACGTTTACCCCCATTCAGGTGTCAATATTTTCCTGGCCAGCGGTAGCGAGCCAGTATATATATATTTTTTGTTTCGACAGCAAGCTAAATTTGTGCATTTTTCGATAGAAAAATGCCTCTAGCGAAACCAGATTTCTCCATACAATGTTGGCTCGCTATCGCTCGCCAGGAAGAAATCGACACCTGTATGGGGATAAACGTCTTAAAACAGTTGGCTGAATGGGGCAGAATGGATACAAGCCAGGGAAAGAGAGAAAAGGAGAGAAAGATAAAAGAAGCCGGTGACCCCCTTAACGAAGAGTCACATAATGGGAAACATAATTATACTGTATATTATACAATATAATTATAATAATAGCTGTGTTCCCGTTCTGTCACCGGCCACGCTACACCAATACTACACTTATTTCCTCGCTACCTTCTCCTGTCAATCTGGTAGGCGGTATCACACGACCGCCTTTTCCCTCAACATTTATCCTCAACACTGGGCTGGCAGCTTATGAGGTCAACATCTATATAATATTTTCGATTGTCTGTGTGTGTGTGTGTCTGTTCTTAATAGGCGGCCGCAGTTTTGGACCTGGGGAGCTGAAACTTTGCATGTGGGTGTCAATTGACCGGGGTCAGGTCATACAGGGGGCGAGGCCACGATTGGAGGTCGTTTCGAGGCCGAAATTGAAAACAAATGAAACAAATTGAAAACAAATGAAAAAAATTGCCGTTTGGGGAAGAAGGAGGCCTCCGATCGAAAAGGTGTATGGAACGAAAGTTGTTCGCAGCCCCCCAAAATGGGGGTACGGATGAGGTCAGATCCAAAATCGGAGACCATTTAGCGGCCGAAATCGAGGTCGCCGTTTAATGAGGCATATAATGAGGTCGAGGCCGGTGATTATGGTAGTAGTAGTATTGTGATGATTGTGGTAGTAGTGATTGATGATGGTGATTATGGTAGTAGTAGTGGTGGTAGTAGTGATGGTGATTATGGTGATTACCCGGGCAACGCCGGGTACCCCTGCTAGTTTACAATATTTCGGCTACCTAAATTCATCACAACCGCTTTTTCCCTCAACATATACCCTCAACACTGGTCTGGCAGCTTATGAGGTCAACATTTACAATATTTTGGTTACATAAATTCATCTACCATCAGTCTAGTCTATGATACCAGTTCAAAATATTCCAGAAATGTTACCAACAAAATTTTAATCATCGAATGTTGACTATAAAAGCTCTCGTGTGATGGCTTTAATGGTGCTGAGATGTCGGTGGAATGGCTGTTGTGTGGCCTCTTTAGTATATGTAGCTTATGGGTGGGTGCTGTTTTCAACCCACTGCTTCGCCTCATTAGTTTGGTAATTATAAGACGTTTTGCGTCATTTGAGTGACAATTTCCTATGTTTAAGAGAGATCAGCGTATGGCCGGGACATTTAATTTAATTTGAAGGATGATCTGCAAACATTCTCATGGATTGAAGGGGACCTGAGGAGGCATTTTTAGATTGACTGAGTTGTGGGGGACAAAACAAAAGAAAATAAGAACAACGCTCGAAAATTTGCAAAAAAATTATCAAAACCCTTCATAATATAATCGAAACCACGGTCGCGCACACACACACACACACACACACACACACACACACACATATATATAAATATATATATATATATATATATATACTATTACTCTCCTGCTGACACCTGCGGCGCTACACCAATACTCCGCTTATTTTCTGTCCACCTGTCACAAAATAAATGGTTCTGGAGGGTGAAAGGAATGGCTGTAGTGTAGCCTCTTCGGTAATAATGTTCTTTTCATATGATTCAAACTATATTATTAGAAAGTTTGATTCAATTATAGATAACTCTGAAAGTTCTCTACGTCTATCTGTCGCTCTTTAGGTGTATAGTTGTGTTTGTTTGATTTGTTTTAAAATTTATATATCATCTGTTTCTAACCTTAAGTTGTACCTGTCGGTCTGGATTTGTTTATATATCTTACTATCTATCCAATGCGAAAATTGTGTGGTCACAAAACCATATGTACATTTGATTAAGGCAATAATTATATTGTCAATGGTTGACGGAGGTACTATGCCCTGTTCCAAATAGGTAGGCCAGAAAATGTGAACCCTAACCTCTGTAATTAAAAAAAAAAAAAAAGCTAGAACAAATGGGCTGTAAGATTTCCACACCTATTCCCTGGCTAACCACTCCCAAATGGTTGAAATATTAGCTTTATTACTCTAGTCGTTGTTGAGCTGTGGAGGCTAATGTTCAAGAGTTTTGGCCTACTTACTTGGAACTGGGTATAGTGACACATTTATTGATTTACTGTTGCTGTTGTTATTATTATCAACTCTGCGAAGCAGAGTGGTATCGCACACACAGGTCCCGCCCGTATACTGTGCACCACAATTCAGCTTGTCCGTCGTCGTCGTCGTCGTCCGTCGTCCGTCGTCCGTCGTCCGTCGTCCGTCGTCCGTCCGGTAACTCCTCCTAGACCGTTTGATGGATTTTCACCAAATTTCACAGGTATATACATTTGGTCAATGCGAAGGTCAGTCAAAAAGAAATATTCAATTTAACTAAAAGGTTAAGGTCAAAGGTCAAGGTTAAAAATAAGGTCAATATTTCATGTGTTTTAGTTTTTACTCAAATTTCTCCATTTGCACTACACAAGTTACTAGTACTCTTGATATCTTATTGACCAAATTTGAAATATGTATTCTAAAGGGTAAGGTCAAAGGTCAAGGTAAGTTTTTTACTACTATTACTTATAATAACTATTAGATTCTCACTAGGCTTACCATGAATATTCGGAATACCTAGGCCAAGGTCATACAAGAAATTATTAAATTCCATATGAAAGGTCAAGGTCACAAGTCAAGGTCAAATATAAGGTCAATATGCTAATTTCTCTACTTTTCATGCAAACTTCACACAATTTGGTGAGATACCGGTAGTTGCACTTTAAATGAAAAGGAAAACACATTTTGAGAAACATATCATGAAGGTCAGGGTGAAGGTCAAAGGTCAAGGTCAACTATTCTATAAATATATATAAAACTAACTGATGGTTTTAACCCTCTATTGGCGGCCCACAACATAAGTCGAGTTAAATAAATTTGGACTATGTGGCGGCTCACAACATAAGTCGTGTGGCAATTTCAGCATGTAATGTTGCTGAGAGAGAGAGACAAGTGGTGGCAGGAGAGTAGCTAACGTATGACTGCTCCAGACCATGGCGGCGGGCCTACTGACACGAATCCCACCCTCCTCCACCCTCTCACACTCGCTACATACTGAAATGTATGGGGAAAGTACCGAATTACATGGTTTTTGCACTCGTGTTGCGCGGTTGTTGCACGAAAACTAGCGGTCATACAAGGATCGTTGTGGTGTCATTGGAAAGCTCTGTTTATGCCCTGTCAGGGATAGATGCTTGTTTTACGCTCTGGGTCTTATTTAGGCATGACAATGATCACGTAAACAGCCCTATTTTGGCTAAAAACATCCCGCTGGGCGGTACATATAAATAGACCGCCTAGCCCGCCAATAAGGTGTTAATGAAATAAGTCATGCTTATATGATTTTCCTGGGCAATATCATAGAACAAAAAATACTCTTACATAAAGGTCAAGGTCAAAGGTCAACTTATACTATATATTTTTAGTTTTTATTCAAATGTCTTAATTTTTACTATACAAGGTACTGGTAAACCTTGATATCGTATTGCTCAAATTTTACATAAATATACTAAAGGGTAAGGTCAAAGTTCAAGGTCAAAGGTCAACATAGGTTTTTTACTAGTATTTTTTTACTAACTCTTAGATTCTCACTAGGCTTACCATGTATTTTTTTTTTTTTTTTTTTTTCTATGTGATTGAGGGAGGCAAAAGGCATAACTGCCTATAGCGAGTGCCTCACCCATAGTTGAAAGAGTGACAGGGCCAAAATCAAGGGACGTTCGAGCCAAAATGCCTGGACACACGGAGTTTGAAGCAATTTAAGTCATAGGAAGAGGGAAAGACTGATTCTGGGAGAGAGTTCCAGAGCTCAGCTGTTGAGTAGAAGAAAGTTTGAGAGTAACGTTTCACTCTTGGGTTGGAGAGTTGCACAGAGTAGGGGTGGGATTGAGTTGCAAGACGGGTACCACGTGCCCTACGTAAAGGAGGTGGTATGCACTGAGATAGCTCTGAGGAACACTGATTATTATAGTAGCGATAGAATAGCGAGAGAGATGCAACATTGCGGCGGAGAGAGAGAGATTGCAGAGAGTTGGTGAGTGGACGGGAGTTAATGATACGAAAGGCCTTCCTTTCAACTTTGTCTAGGAGAGCAGTGTGAGAGGAACCTCCCCACACATGTGAACAATACTCAATACAAGGGCGCACTATGCCCCTGTACAGAGCAAGAAGCTGTGCAGGGGAAAAGAACCCCCTAAGGCGGTTGAGCACACCCAGCTTCTGGGAGGCTGCCTTAGCAAGACTGGTAATATGGTCCTTCCAAATGATAGCAGAAGAAAAAGAGACACCAAGAATATTGAGAGAAGATGAAGGGTTGATTTTTGTATTGTTGAAGAATAAGGGATAGTCCGCTGGGAGATCCTGACGGGTAGATAGATGGAGAAATTGGGTTTTGGAAGCATTAAAGTTAACAAGGTTTTCTCTGCCCCAATTGGAAATAGTATTTAGATCAGAATTTAAGAGTTCTATAGCTTCATTACGTTTGTCGTTGAGGGATTGCTGGCTGGGCCGTTCTGAAAAACTAATGGAGTAGTGCAAGGTTGAGTCGTCTGCGTATGAATGGATGGGAATTAAGGTACAGTTAAGGAGATCATTTATAAAAATTAGAAAGAGAATAGGAGATAGGACAGAGCCCTGAGGAACACCGGAGTTTATAGAGTGAGGAAGTGAACAATGGCCGTCCACAACCGCGGCTATGGAACGGCCGGAAAGGAAATTAGAGACAAAGGCACAGATGGAGGGATAGAAACCGAAGGAGGGTAGTTTAGAAATTAAAGATTTATGCCAGACTCTATCGAAGGCTTTCGATATGTCTAGTGCAATAGAAAAAGTCTCACCGAAGTCCCGAAAGGAGGATGACCAAGAGTTAGTAAGATATGAAAGAAGATCACCAGTAGAGCGACCCTTAAGGAAGCCATACTGGCGATCTGAGAGCAGATTATGAGAAGAGAAATGCTTAAGAAATTTGGAAGCAAGAATAGTTTCAAAAACTTTAGAAAGACAAGAGATAAGAGCAATTGGACGATAGTTGGAGGGTTGAGAGCGGTCACCCTTCTTTGGGACAGGTTGAATGTGAGCAAACTTCCAGCATGAAGGGAAGACGTTAGAGGATAGACAGAGACGAAAGAGTTTGCCTAGGCAGGGAGTCAGCACGGAAGCACAGTTTTTGAGAACAACAGGAGGAACACCGTCCGGACCGTACGCCTATATTCGGAATATTCGGAATATACGTATATTCGGAATACCTAAGCCAAGGTCATACAAAAAACTATTCAATTCCATGTGAAATGTCTAGGTCACAGGTAAAGTTCAAATAAAAGGTCAATTGCTATTTTCTTTACTTATTATGCAAACTTCACAACATTTGGTGAGATAATTGCACTTTAAGTGAAAAGGAAAATAATAAATGTTGAGACATATAAAGGTCAAGATACAGGTCAAAGGTCAAGTATTCTATAAATATATATGAAACTAACTGATGGGTTTTAATGAAATTAGGCATGCTTATTTGATTTTCATGGGCAATGTCAATGCAAACAAAAATGTACTCTTACATAAAGGTCAAGGACACAGATCAAGGTCAAAGGTCAACTTTTATTATTTATTACAAAAAGATTACTAATTTGTTTTTAAAACTGAATATGTTATGGCTTATTACTTTAATCACATATATAATCACATATTCAGGAGTAATTTATCGAGAGGCCTTCCCTAGTGGTTAAGGCCCCATTAATTGCTCTTTCCATTCACATATGCATAGCCTACGTGAGTTGCAGTTGGGATGTGTGTACATGCTTAGATTGATATGCAGGATTCGAAGTTGCATAATAAATCGTAGGCAGTGTCCACCATTCTTTAACTGCCTTCGTGGTGTAATGCATAAGGTGTTGATATTCGTTGTGAGCGTCCTGGGTTCGAATCCACGGACTGCCACATGTGTTTGTAATATATCATTAATCGATTTTAGGAGTAGAGTTGGTTGTTGGATAGAACATAATAATAATATATATATATATATATATCAAATTTCACATACATATTATATTAGTTAAGGTCAGAGGTCAAGGTCAAAATAAGAGTATTTGTCATTTTCCCTAAGCTCCTCCTTGACTGTTTAATGTATTGTCATCAAATTATTCAGGCAAATTCAGTTGGTCAATGCGACGACCAACCAAATATATTTATTTTATTTTTAGTCAAAGGTCAAAGGTCATGGTCACAGTATATGATCACTATTTGTAATCAACAAGTTTTTATTCAAATTACACCATATTCATAATGATAGCTAATACGAACATTGCCGTTAACCCACACAGTCCCAGTGACGATAATAATCGTCAGTAGATAATTAACTCCACAGACCCAGCGATGGCTATAGCCGCCAGTAATCTACTTTCCTTGTAACTGCCTGTACAACCCTGTACCTTTTTTTTTTTTTTTTTCTCTCAGCTTATATAAGACCCACTGAAGGGTGAGAGAGCCAGTCTTGCCTCATCTCTTGAGGTGGAAAGATGGTCTCTCCTGCCATTTTGGCCACATTGCTTGGGACTGGGGGGGACTTTTATTACTGTACCCTACGGTACTGAACGGGTTAAGCTAACTAAATCCTTGATAAGAAATTCAATGGTCGAAGGTCAAGATCAAAGGTCATGGTTAAAGGTAGAAATATGATTTTTACTAGTATTTACTATTTAATGTAAGATTCTCATTAGGCATATCATGCATATTCGGAATGCCTAGACCAAGGTCATACAAGAATAAACGTAATTCTATTTGATAGGTCAAAGTCACAGGTCAACGTCAAATATAAGGTCAATATGCTAATTTTTGTACTACTCATGTAAACTTCACAACATTAGTTGAGACAGTTGCACTTTAAGGGAAAATTAAAATGTTATATTTTCAGACACCATGAAGGTCAAGATGAAGGTCAAAGGTCAAGGTCAACTATTCATTTAATACCTCTGAAACTAACTGATGATTTTTAATAAAATTTGACACACTTACTTGATTTTATAGGGCTACATCAAAGTAAACAAATATAATCCTACAAAAAGGTCAAAGTCACAGGCCAAGGTCATAAGTTAACCATCATAAAAAATACTCAATAAAGTGTATTTCCGATATATATACTGTATATACTGTATACAAGTATATACCGATTTTACCTAAGAGGTTCAATACTACTTGCAGAATTCTAGGTCACAGAGTTGTGTATGCATTTTTTTTTTATTTATTTTTTTGGTAATGCGAAAAATACACACCTACTTTATTATTATGTGTGTGTGTGTGACTTTTTGTTTTACTTTTTTGTTACTTGTTTTTTGTTTGTTAGCCATACAGTGCAGGGAAACACGAATGCATACTTCCCTCATGTTTATGCAAGTTTTGCGTTGCGGTATAATTATGGCACATGGACATTGTAGTGTGTGAAATTAAACTACTACATAATATATCCATATACGTGCAATGTGCATGCAAACTCATATTAGATTTTGGACAAAGCTTTAGGTATTCTCTAATCCATAAGTGCTTACAAAATGACAAACAATATTGTATTTGCCAATTCAATAACGTGCTTACTTGGTATAATAACGATGATAATAAAGTAGGTGTGCAGTTTTCGCATTACCGAAAAAAAAAATAAAAAATAAAAAATAAATGCATACCGGGTACGCAACTCTGCGACCTAGAATTCTGCAAGTAGTATTGAATCTCTTAGGTAAAATCGGTTTATTTACAGTATATATACTGTATAATATATTAAATGTTTTTGTTTACTCACAGCCGGACTTGAACCACCGACAGTCAGAAGAAGTGCCCATACTTTAATCCACTATACCACATCGTGATAGAGGATACTTGTGTGTAGTGGATTAAAGCATAGACACTCGTCCTGATTGTTGGTGGTTCATGTCCGCCTGGGAGTATATATAATATTATACTGTATATATATATATATATATATATATATATATATATATATATATATATATATATATATATATATATATATAATTACATTCATGATCGCATTGAATCTTAACCATTGGAATATTTATCTATAATAAGGTCAGCGTAAGACTATTTTGTAGCATTTTGAATAAGGAGTAATTGAAATTTAAAATATAAAAAGAAAGAAATAGTGACCATAATCTGTAACCTTCACCATTCATGCTTTCATGCCTGAGAGGATTACCTCGGTTATGCGTTCAGCACTCTCCGAGGGTCCTCGGCCACGGAAGCAAAAGTAATTCCATGGGAATTCAAAGAAGTACTGCCGAAGAACCTCCCAGTCAGCAGCGCCAAAGTACCACAAGCGCCGCCGGTTGGGAGGATCGGATGGCCGTACCGGAGAGATAGGACAGATGACAGAGATAGGTTTATGGTCGGAGGAGCCCAAAGGATAGAACAGATTTACATTATAAGCAAAAGGGTTAGAGGTTAGAAATAAGTAAAAAAGGTTGGGCCGATCTCCGAAGCGAACCAGGTTACGGGTGTGTTGCTAGACTAACTGCTCTATGTAATTTAGGATAGAAAAGATGTAGGTTCGTTCACCAGGTTGGTCAATGGAAAGAGAGGAGAGCCATTGGCGGTGGTGAACGTTGAAATCTCCTAAGATGGAGATTTCTGCTAAATGAGAAATGGATAGAATGTATTCCAATTTAGAAGTTAGTCAGTAGAATTAGGGGAGATATAAACAGCGCAGAAATATTTAGTTTGTGAGTGACAAGAGAGCTGTAGCCAGAGAGTTGAGTATTCAGAAGAATCAAAGTTGGGAACACGAGAGAAAGCAAGAGTGTTGCGTACATAGACGCAACATTCACCTTTGGCTTGAAACTGAGGATAGAGATAGTAGGAGGATACAGAAAAGGGTTTGCTGTCAGTAGGCCCAGACAACTGCGTTTCGGTGAGAAAGAGAAAATCATGGTTGGTAAAGGAGAGGTGGTGTTCCACAGAGTGGAATTTAGAGGAAAGGCCACGAATGTTGGCAAAATTAATAGTGAGTGTAGATGGAAGTGGTCCAGAACACTTTGGCGAGTCGCTGCCGGGGTCAGACAAATGGGGATATTTTTGCCCTCCCCCCCCCCCCCCCCCCCCCGCCCGACCTGGGGACTTGAGGCGGGTTGTGGATTTGTAATATTTTATTTTTGTTGAAAAAAAGGTAGTATAGAATGTAAGGTGTTTGTAGTATAATGTATTGATAGGAGAAGGTGTTTTGGAGGGCAGGCTGGGTTTGCCCACAATATTGATGAGTAACAGAAAGGATCAGCTAGGGAGGCCAGATGGTGAAACAGGAGTTCCAGCTATCCTTATCAACCACTTAGCACTCCCGGGGAGTACCGCCCTGTTCGGCTCGTGCCTACAGTCTCCTCCTATATTATAAAGAAAGCCGTCATCATATACTGAAAGGGGTATGGCTAATCAGACTACAACTTAAATAGTCTATTCTAATTATATCAACACTAAACCCATGGCTTAAGTTCTCATTGACTATAACAGTTTTAATTATCTGAACAAAATGGTCTGGGGCCAGCTGCAAAATATATTTGAGGTGAGGTGATTGAAATAAATGTTTTTGTCTCCCTTCATTCTAAATTAATATTTGTAATTTTTCTAATTTTTACTCAAAATTATGTTTACATTACTTATACCAGAGTTAATTACTAACTCTATCAGTATTCGATTACGCGGTTCTTCTCTATAATTTGGCTATCATTAAACGATTATATACAGCTTAGGAAGGGAAATTGAAAGTCAGAGGGTTAATAAGGAAAGATTTTACACCTATAAACCCTAAAGATCCTTTCTAAAATACATAAAATCGTCTAATAATAACCAACATAGTAGAAATAAACCCGTCCCCGGATACTGAAAGAATTAATCGTATAAACTTTACAATTCTTATACTTTTTCTCCTACCTGTCTTTAATTAATTACACATACTTAAGGGAGCCCACCTCGATGTTTTCTCTTTCTATCCCTCTCTCTTTGGCTTTTATCTATTCGGCCCCATTCAGCCTACTGTTTAAGACGTTTATCCCCATCCAGGTGTCAATATTTTCCTGGTGAGCGGTAGCGAGCCAGAATATAAATATTTTTGTTTTGACAGCAAGCTAAATTTGTAAACATTTTGATAGAAAAATGTCTCCGGCGACCATACAATGCTGGCTCGCTATCGCTCGCCAGGAAGAAATCGACACCTGGATGGGGATTAACGTCTTAAAACAGTTGGCTGAATGGGTCCGAATGAATACAAACCAGGGAAAGAGAGAAAAGGAGAGAAAAACAAAAAAGCAGGTGACCCCCCCCCCCTCTTAATCATATAAACATTACAATTCTTATACTTTATCTTCTGCCTGTCTTTAATATATTACACATACTTAACTAGTTTTACATTCTCCCAGCTTTACGCATCATCATCTTTCCCTCCCGTTCCATCTCTTCTCCATAATTTCCAGCGCCAGACTGCCTGCCTCTTGTCCAACTTTAGACATTAATCTCTGTCTGTTTCACTTTATTTCTGCCATCCTCATCAGTTTGGCCCTTTCCTTTCCCTGTCATATGCAAATACGTTTTTATTTTCATTTAGCTCTTTCAGTAACAATTGACGCATTCTTAAACTTTCTTCTGGTGAATATTTGGCGTTTTTTTTTTTTTTAAAGTTTCCTATATAAAGCTTAAACAATCACCATCACGACCACCCTATGAGATACTTTTGTAAAGTTATCGGTAGATAAAGGGTTCCTCCTAAAATACAAGGTTCGCTCTCTCTCTCGCCGTGAAAAAATTGACACCTAAATGACACAAAAGGTCTTAAAATTAACAAAGAAAGTGGGTGAAAGGTCTTAAAATGGAAAACTAAGGGGGCGAACGTCTTAAATTTGAAAGCTAATTAAGCTAAACATGAAGGAGAATGGGGTCCATAAATAAACGTAAGCTTAGAAGGGCCTAAGGAATTCAAAGGGTGAGTTGAGGGGGATGTTTATTATCTTTGATGTGTACAAGCTTTTCTGAGCTGTATACAATCGTATATAGTGTTAGTCAGGGTAAAATTAAACAACGTTATTTTAGTGGGCTTACTATTCCTTAAGGGAGGCTACCTCGCTTGTTTTCTCTTTCTCCCCCTCTCTCTTTGGCTTGTATCCATTCGGCCCCATTCAGCCTACTGTTTTAAGATGTTTACCCCCATCCAGGTGTCAATATTTTCCTGGCGAGTGGTAGAGAGCCAGCATATATATATATTTGTTTTGACAGCAAGCTAAATTTGTACATTTTTCGATAGAAAAATGTCTCCGCCGAAGCCGGGTTTCTCCATACAATGCTGGCTCGCTATCGCTCGCCAGGAAGAAATCGACACCTGGATGGGGATTAACGTCTTAAAAGAGTTGGCTGAATGGAGCCGAATGGATACAAGCCAGAGAAAGAGAGAAACGGTAACCCACCTTAAATCCTTCCACTTAATACCTATCTACTTTAATTTTGTATTTCCTGCTTTTTTGTCGTAAACAATATATATATATATATATATATATATATATATATATATATGTGTTTAATCTTTCACTTCCAAACTTCCAATGTCATTCGGTTCTATTGTTGTTTGTGCTTGCTCTTCCCTATTTCATACAGTACACCAATGTTTTTATGCTGGGGTTTTCCAATGTTATCTTCTGTTTTTATCTTTAATTCCCTTAACTTTCTTTAAATTATCTTGGTTATCTTAATTTATACTTTCCCCCATGTAGTTTCAATTAGCCCCTTTACTTCAAATTATATTTTAAGCTTTTCTTCATCTATCGTAATTCACTTTTCCTATTTAATCTCATTACTTTCCTTCCAAGGTCTCTTTTTTCCCTATTCCAAATCTTCATCAGTCATCTTTCCTTTCCATTTTAACTTTAATCAGATCGTAATATATCAACCCCAAGTTTTCCCTGGCCCTCCCATGCACACAACAGCCACTGAAATTAAGCTATGAAATTTAATGAAAGTAATTCAGCACGTTGGTGTTAGGTGAAGGTAGAGACCCTATAGGAACAGGGATCAGCCAACCTCCGCCATATTGGTGCCACTGGTGACATTAGCCTATCTTTACACTTATACATGGCTATACCTTTAATACACATTCGGCAATACTGGTAAATTGTATATTGCTTAGACATGTATCTAAATTATTCATTCGTGGCCATCCCAATTATATACGTAATCGTGTTTCGATATTTTACCAGTTTTCCTGACGTAAAATACCAACCCGAAAAAATTCTCTTGAAAACCATGTTACAACAAACCCGATCACGGAGGTGAGGCAACACAATCACCAACATCTGAATTACCTATCCAGATCACATTAGTATTATCAAAATCCCAATGTCCCGCGTGTCTACCATAATTTTCCAATTCTGAGGCGGACTCAGATATTGCAAATTTATCAACTCTGCGAAGCAGAGTGGTATCGGGTACACAGATCCCGCCCGTATACTGTGCACCATCATTCAGCTTGTCTGTCCGTCGTCGTCGTCATCGTCCGTCGTCGTCGTCGTCCGTCCGGTAACTCCTCCTAGACCGTTCAATTGATTTTCACCAAATTTCACAGGGGTATACATTTGGTAAATGCGAAGGTCAGTAAAAATGAAATATTCAATTTAACTAAAAGTTTAAGGTCATAGGTCAAGGTTAAAAATAAGGTCAATATTTCATGTGTTTTAGTTTTTACTCAAATTTCTCCATTTTCACTATACAAGTTACTGGTACACTCGATATCATAGTGATCAAATTTGAAATAAATATTCTAAAGGGTAAGGTCAAAAGTCAAGGTCAAAGGTCAAAATAACTTTTGCACTACTATTTCTTATAATAACAGTTAGATTCTCACTAAGCTTACCATAAATATTCGGAATACCTAGGCCAAGGTCATACGAGGAACTATTCAATTCCATATGAAAGGTCAAGGTCACAAGTCAAGGTCAAATATAAGGTCAATATGCTAATTTCTCTACTTTTCATGCAAACTTCACAACATTTGGTGAGATAGTTGCACCTTAAATGAAAAGAAAAATAACATATTTTGAGAAACATATCATAAAGGTCCAGGTGAAGGTCAAAGGTCAAGGTCAACTATTCTATAAATATATATAAAACTAACTGATGGGTTTTAATGAAATTAGTCATGCTTATTTGAATTTCCTGGGCAATATCAATGAAAAACAAATCTTACATAAAGGTCAAGGTCAAAGGTCAACTTATACTATATATTTTTAGTTTTTATTCAAATGTCTTAATTTTCACTATACAAGGTACTGGTAAACCTTGATAACGTATTGATCAAATTTGACATAAAGATACTAAAGGGTAGGTCAAAGTTCAAGGTCAAAGGTCAACATAGGTTTTTTACTAGTATTTTTTATACTAACTCTTAGATTCTTACTAGGCTTACCATGTACAGTATATTCGGAATACCTAAGCCAAGGTCATACAACAAACTAATCAATTCCATATGATATGTCAAGATCACAGGTCAAGTTCAAATAAAAGGTCAATATGCTATTTTCTTTACTTTGCATGCAAACTTCACAACATTTGGTGAGATAATTGGACTTTAAGTGAAAAGGAATTTAATAAATGTTGAGACATATAAAGGTCAAAGGTCAAGGTCAACTATTCTATATATATATGAAACTAACTGATGGGTTTTAATGAAATTAGGCATGCTTATTTGATTTTCATGGGCAATGTCAATGCAAACAAAAATTTACTCTTACATAAAGGTCAAGGACACAGATCAAGGTCAAAGGTCAACTTTTATTATTTATTAAAAACAAATTACTCAAATTTTTGAAAACTGATTATGTTATGGCTTATTACTTAAGTTAAATCACATATATATATATATATATATCAAATTTCAAATACATATTGTAATAGTTAAGGTCAGAGGTCAAGGTCAAAATAAGAGTATTTGTCATTTTCCCTAAGCTCCTCCCTGACTGTTTAATGTATTGTCATCAAATTATTCAGGCAAATTCAGTTGGTCAATGCGACGACCAACCAAATATATTTATATTAGTTTTAGTCAAAGGTCAAAGGTCATGGTCATAGTATATGATCACTATTTGTAATCAACAAGTTTTATACAAATTACACCATATTCATAATGCTAGCTAATACGAACATTGCCGTTAACCCACACAGTCCCAGTGACGATTATAGTCGTCAGTAGATAATTAACTTCACAGACCCAGCGATGGCTATAGCTGTCAGTAATGTACTTTCCTTGTAACTGCCTGTACAACCCTGTACTTTTTTCTTTTTTTTTTCTCTCAGCTTATATAAGACCCCCTGAAGTGTGAGAGAGCCAGTCTTGCCTCATCTCTTGAGGTGGAAAGATGGTCTCTCCTGCCATTTTGGCCACATTGCTTGGGACTGGGGAGGACTTTTCTTACTGTACCCTACGGTACTGAACGGGTTAAGCTAACTAAATCCTTGTTAAGAAATTCTAAGGTCGAAGGTCAAGATCAAAGGTCATGGTTAAAGGTCAAAATATGATTTTTACTAGTATTTCCTATTTAATGTAAGATTCTCATTAGGCATATCATGCATATTCGGAATGCCTAGACCAAGGTCATACAAGAATAAACATAATTATATCTGATAGGTCATGGTCACAGGTCAACGTCAAATATAAGGTCAATATGCTAATTTGTTTACTACTCATGTAAACTTCACAACATTAGTTGAGGCAGTTGTGCTTTAAGGGAAAATTAAAATGTTAAATTTTCAGACATCATGAAGGTCAAGATGAAGGTCAAAGGTCAAAGTCACAGGCCAAGGTCATAAGTTAACCATCATAAACAAATACTTAATAAAGTGTATATCCGATATATACTGTATATATATATATATATATATATATATATATATATATATATATATATATACTGTACAGAATAATTATACAGTATATATATATATATATATATATATATATATATATATACTGTATATACTGTATACAAGTATATACCGATTTTACCTAAGAGGTTCAATACTACTTGCAGAATTCTAGGTTGCAGAGTTGTGTATACATTTTTTTTTTTTTTTTTTTTTTGGTAATGAGAAAACTGCACACCTACTTTATTTATATATTTTTTTATTTGCAAACGACAAAAAAGTGAGCATGTGGGCGAATGATAGTGTAACGTATGTGATTATTTGTTTCTGTTTATTTTTCTTTATTTTTCTTGTTTTCGTCATATTCTTGGCGTTTTATGTTTTACTTATTGTTTGTTTCTTGTATCTTCCGTAGTTCTGAAAGGGTTGACTAATGCAAGAGAGTTTGACTAACGCGAACACATACCGAGACGTGAATAGTTAAACAATGCTTGCACATGTAAATCAAAAGGATGACTTGTGATGGAGTTAAAGGGGGTCACCAGCTGTTTTTGTTCTATCTCTCCTTTTCTCTCTTTCCCTGGCTTATATCCATTCGGCCCCTTCAGCCAACTGTTTTAAGGCGTTTATTCCCATCCAGGTGTTGATATCTTCCTGGCGAGCGATATCGAGCCAGCATTGTATGGAGAAATCCTGCTTCGCCTGAGAAATATTTCTATCGAAAAAATGTACAAATTTAGCTTGCTGTCAAAACAAAAATATATATATGCTGGCTCGCTGCCGCTCGCCAGGAAAATATTGACACTTGGATCGGGGTAAACGTCTTAAAACAGTAGGCTGAATGGGGCCGAATGGATACAAGCCAAAGAGAGAGAGAAAAAAAGAGAAAAAAAGCGAGGTGGGTTCCCTTAAATTAAGAAAGAGGTTAGAAATGCATAAGTATGAAGAAATTAAAGCATAACATTAAACAAAAGGATGTGATGAATGTAAGTATACTGTTTGTATATATAACATACCCAAGTGATGAAGACGAAGAATTGAACAAACTAAAATGGAAATTGCGTTCACGAGAAAACATGTATGTTTCAGGGAATGACGGAGCGTGAAGCAAATTTAATTAGGACGAGAGAGAGAGAGAGAGAGTGATGGAGAGAGAGAGAGAGAGAGAGAGAGAGAGAAGGGGAGAGAGAGAGAGAGAGATAGGAGAGAGAGAGAGAGAGAGAGAGATGGAGAGAGAGAGAGAGAGCGAGAGAGAAAGAGAGAGAGAGAGAGATGGAGAGAGAGAGAGAGAGAGATTGGGAGAGAGAGAGAGAGAGATAGGAGAGAGAGAGAGAGAGAGAGAGAGAGAGATGGAGAGAGAGAGAGAGAGATGGGGAGAGAGAGAGAGAGAGATAGGAGAGAGAGAGAGAGAGAGAGAGAGATGGAGAGAGAGAGAGAGAGCGAGAGAGAAAGACAGAGAGAGAGAGGGGGGGGGGGGATTGCGGATGAGAGGGGTATATAATTGCCTGTGAAATTGTTACATTGTTTTATGATAAACTTGTAAAACACTGAATCCGGCGTGTGTTTAAGATGGTATGTTAATGTTTGGTCTAATATTTATTCAATCATGTATTTTTTAGTTTCTTCGCTAGGTCTTCATCAAGCTTTAAAAAACACACCTAAGACCCCCCTGCAAAATAAATGTGTACATTTTTTGGTAGACATATCCCGGCCGAAGGCCGTTTCCTCTTAAAATCACAGGCTTGCTACCGCTTGCCAGGAACAAATCGACACTAAATGTCACAAGAGCTCTAAATAATAACATAAAAATGGAGCGAAAGGTCATAAAATCGTCAAACTAATTACGTGAATGTCTTAAAATCACATAGCTAATGGGGCTAATCGTGAGGAAGAAGGGGGTCCAGAAAAACCTAATGCCTCACGTTAAAGGGAAAGTCTCAAAATATGTTATTAACATGCCTGAAGTAATATGAGTAAAAACTACTACCGGAGGCGATTGTACACTCGGATTCCAGAGTCTCTAGCCCATTCATAACAATTCTGGGACCCCTTTATGTTTTTGTGTATGCAAATATAACAATCTGGATTAATTTTTGGATACAACTTGATTTTTCAAAAAAATAGTGTATATGGTTTTGTAGTTGAAATTTGGACATTTATATTTATTTATTAGTTTTCAGAGATATGCTTCCATTATTAAAAATAGGTGAGGTCCACGAATAATTATGAGTTGGCTAGACACTATGGCATCCGAGTGTACTTAGCTAGCTTGATATATTAGACATGATTAATTGTTTTCTGGATAGGCTAATAAACTTCATGTAATATTTAATTCGCGAATAAACATTTTCATAGATTGTCCCTATCTTGAAAATAAGATGAATTACGTTGAAGGCGAAGTAAGTCTGGAAAACAGTAATGTTTGTTACATTGTATTTTTTTTTTTTTTTTTTTTTTTTTGGTCATAAGACCAAGATAGCGATATTTGTATAGACACCCAATAGTCTGTTAATTATTTTAGTTATTAATCTATCAATTAAAGTAATGAAAGCATATTATGAATCCACCGGGATTCGAACCAAGCCAGTTTATAAGAATGCCGAACTTTGACGTTATCGATGGAGTATACATGTCTTAATTGCCAGCGCTATGCTAAATTATTCACACGATTTATCTGACTTATCTATTTAATGGGGAGATTGTAGGCACCAATCGAGCAATGAAGTATCCAGGGGAGGCCACATAAGTATATGATAGGAGTTGCTGGAACGCCTGTTTCATTTGCCTGGCTTCCCCAACTGTTTCTGTTGTGCCTCAGACACAGAGAGTAACCAGCTAACTATCGCAAACACCTCCTCCTCCAATTAATTTCACTACATTTTACAAGCATACCACACTTCTTTCCCACACACCTATTTTTGTTTTCTATATGAGTGAGGGAGACAAAAGGCAGAACTGTCTGTGGCGAGTGCCTCCCCCATAGTTGAAAGTGTGACATGGCCAACATCTAGGGACGTTAATGCCAAAATCCCAGGACCCACAGAGTTTTAATAAGTCATAGAAAGAGTGAAAGACTGATTCTGGGAGAGAGTTCAAGAGCTCAGCTGTTGAATTGAGAATAACGTTTCACTCTTGGGTGGGAGACTTGCACAGAGTAGGGGTGGGATTGTGTTGAGAGAAGGGTGCTACATGCTCTACGAAGAGGGGGCGGTATACATTGAGAGAGTTTTGAGGAACACTGATTATTGTAATAGCGGTAAAATAGTGAGAAAGATGCAACATTGCGGCGAAGAGACTGGAGATAATTGGTAAGTGGACGTGAGTTAATGAGACGGAAAGCTTTCTTTTATACTTTATCTAGAAGTCCTGTGTGAGATAATCCTCCCAACACATGTGAACAATACTCAATACATAGACGCACTGTGCCCCTGTACATAGCAAGAATCTGCGCAGTGCGCAGGGGTAAACAACCCCTGGAGGCGGTTGAGCACACCCAGCTTTTGGGAAGCTGTTTTAGCAAGAGTGGTAATATGATGTTTCCGAGAGAGGTCAGAGGAAAAACAGACACCGAGAAAATTAAGAGAAGATGAAGGGTTAATTTTTATGTTGTTGAACAGTAGGTCATAGTTTTCTGGAAGGGGGTGACGAGTAGACAGACGGAGACATTGAGTTTTGGAAGCATTGGAAGTAACAAGGTTTTCTCTGCCCCAATTAGAGATAGTAGAGAGATCAGACAATATGTGTTTTATGGCCTCCTTACGTGAGTTTTGGAGTTCCTGATGTGAATGGTGTTGTGGAAAGCTAGTTGAATAGTGTAATGTAGAGTCGTCAGCATATAAGTGAATGGGGCTGGAGGTGCAGTTGATAAGGTTGTTAATGAATAATAGGAAGAGAATTGGAGGTAGGACAGAACCGGAAACCGGAACGGCCGGAAAGGAAGTTGGAGACAAAGGCACAGATGGAGGGATAGAAACTGTAGGAGGGTAGTTTGTAAATAAGCGATTTGCTCCAGACTATATTGAAGGCCTTCGATATGTCTACCGCAACAGAAAAAGTCTCACTAAAGTCCAGAATGGAGGATTAGCAAGAAGGGTAGACGTTAGAGGAAAGACAGAGACGAAAAAGTTTGCCTAGGCAGGGAGTCAGCACGGAGGTACAGTTTTTTAATACAATAGGAGGAACACCGTCTGGTCCGTATGCCTTCTTAGCATTAAGCCCAGAGAGGGTGGAAAGTACATCCTTGGAAGACGTTATGATGTTAGGAATAAGTAGGAGAGAGGGGGTGGAGAGGGAGGAATAGCACCGGAATCATCCAAAGTGGAGTTTTTAGCGAAAGTGTTAGAGAAAACGTCAGCTTTGTCAAAGGAAGAAGTGACGGTAGTGCCGTCAGAGTGGTAAAGAGGAGGGAAAGACGAAGGAGAAGAATTGTTGGAGAGGTTTTTGGCTACATGCAGGGAGGCTTGGGAAGAGCTAGAGTTGGATAGTTCAGTGCATTTATTATTGATGAAAGAATGTTTGGCGAGGCGAATAACAGATTTGGCTTGATTCCGGGCAGAAACATAGGAAGTATGACATTCTTGAGTTTTAAGGTGACGGTACTATTTGAATGCTTCCTCCTTATTGCAGACAGCAGTAGAGCAAGCATGAGTAACCCAAGATCTTTTTGCATTAGGCTGAGAGAAGAAAATAGAATGTATGCTTCTATGCCTGAGAGGATTACCTCGGTAATGCGTTCAGCACTCTCCGAGGGTCCTCATCTTCAAATTACCTCTAATGTACCTTGATGTTGGCTCTCTATCACTCTTTCAACCATGGGGGACACTTGTTACAGAAAGCTTTGAGTTTTGTCTCTTTCATACATGTAGACACAAAAATAGTGCTTATATTATGCATATTTATCCATTAAATTATACATAATTTATTTATGGAGGAAAATATATGTATAAATCTGATGTTAGTGGGAATTTAAACTCAATAGTATATAATCGATTATGAATATAATTATATACACCGTACAGCTATATACTTTATCACTTCCTGTCTAACGAATTACACCCATAATCCTGATGGTAATACTTGTTGTAATGTAAAACATAAAAGGATCATAAAGTTTCCTGAGTGATGGTGTATGCATTTTTTTATTTAGTCATAAATATTAATCTAAACGCTTTTAGCACGATGTCTTGTAATTTATGAGAACTTGTCGTCAATATATGTATTTTTATTATCCTGTTGCATATTGGTAGTGCACTCGGCTCACAATCTCTTCCGTGGATTGACTTCCCAATCTACCAAGATTGGAAGCCAAAGCGTCACATTTTTCCCTTGCCCCTCAACTTTCTCTTCATAATTGCTGAGGGGCACAGGGCCCTGGGTGGGGCTTTGGTTTCCCCGGCGTTTCTGCACCCACCTCAGCTCCCCGCCATGGAGTGGCTTCGGTCACCCAGGCTTTATTGTGATCAGCAGGGAGGGTTCTGTGGGGGCGCTCGGTTGTGGCCTTGGAATTGCTCGGGGCCTTGGGGCTGTTCGGCCAGGCAGCTTGGGGAACAACAACAACAACAACAACAACAACTTCCATATACCCTTCTTAATCTAAATAAAATCGTCTAATAATAGCAAAAAACAAAACACATATAACTTATATATATATATTGCGACATCTGGAAGATAACCAAGATGTGACGTGTGACCAGACCAACCTGTTGAACGCGACTTTACACCTACAACTGCAAGAAACGATCCCTCTTTCTTTCCTACGTGAGGAGAGAGAGAGAGAGAGAGAGAAAAAGCAGCCTAGCTGGTGTGGACGTGACATTCCACACATCCTCACATTCCTCAAGTTCCCTCCAAAGCGAGCGAGAGGGGCGGGGCACCTGTGACGTGATGAGCAGCCCCCCCTTCCCCCACCATCTTCTAACACCTGGTTGGCTCCCGCACACCTGTTCTCGTCGGTAACTGGCTCTCACACCCTGCCTGCATCGGATTGGATTAGGCACGTGTATCCTGACTTCTGATTGGATTAGCTTGGTCCGGGGAACGATATATAAGCCTGAGATTTGATAAATCAAACTAGACACATTCGGAGTTGGGAAGTGTATACAGCTGCATGGAGAACAGGCTTGTATAATTATTGTATAGGGTTTATCTTTATTTGTAGGGTGTAACTTGTCACCTCTACCCGGTAGGAAACCCTTGACTATTAATTAACCCGAGGTATGTCGAAAACACACTCCTTTGATTTAGGATTTTGTGATTGGAGAATCATATATGTTTAATTGGAGAGATATATATCTTGAATTACTGTTTACTTTCGGTGATTAGAATTAATGTTTGATTCAGATATGATTTGTGATTGAATATTGACTACTTTACCTGTTAACAATTAACTAACTTAATGTAAAGCTATTGTCATTCATATTTAATGATTAAGCCTTGTATAAGTTAAATACTTACCTGACTTTACGTAAAGCTATTATTCGGAATAGGCATTGTAAAAGTCCTATAAATTATATTGTCTATTTAAGCCTACTAAAATTTAATTTGTACTTTAGTGAAATCAGAACGTATGCAAAACGATCCTGAAATCTATCATAAGTTTCATTGCTTATTATTTTGATTAATTGTAAAATACCTTATTTACGTGTATAAATACAATTCCCTTTTATATGTGTCTTTCTAATATTTCCTTACCATTTTTATTTAGTCAAATGTCTTTCAGTAATAAGAATAAATAAGATAAAATACTAAAGGAGAATAATAATACACTAAGAATAAAGAGATAATATAAAGAGTAAAACAATCTTTAAAGGGTTAAGAAACTTAAATTAATTATATAAAAATATCTTAATACTTTGCTGATAATCAAGATTAATTGAGATATTCTAGTGTCTTAAAACCTTGCTTACATACCAAACTTTTGTATTCGTAATTAATAGCCTCTTTCATATTAAAACATTCAATGTAACTTTAAAGTTTCCTGATTAAATATAATTGAAGTGTATCAGAGTATAAAGGATAACTGTCCCAACAACTAAAGAAAAGCAAGTAACAACAGAACAAACTTTAATATTTTACGTTCTATTGGCCTTCAGCTGTTTGCTACACTTTCATATTAACTGTTATATCTTTATTTATTTAGTTAACCACTTCTAAATCGAGATACGTAACAGATGAACTGGCGACCTCGCCAGGATTCGTTTTGCATAAGTTTCACTAAGTTCATATCATGCCTGAAATTATTAATCATCACCCGTTGCCGATGACATCGATCTCTTGTCCAAGGCAGAGTTAATAGTACTAACCTCGTATTTTGAGCTAACGGTCTCGGACATGACAAAACCTGAAATAGCACAGATCATAAAGTTAGAATTATTTGGGATTCACGAGGGCGGTGAGCCTAACAAAGTGAATGGTGGGATTCACGGAGACGAGGGTGTGGGCGGAGAGCATAACGGAGCGGTTAGTGGAGGACTCAGTAATGGGATACAGATGCGGTTTGGTGAGAATTTGCCAGAGGGATTTACCCCTGAGCAATATCTTGATTTAGCTAGATTAAATGCTGCCCAGGCAGACGCTCAGCTGCAAGCACAGTCAGAACAAACCCAAATACAGGCACAACAAGCCCAAACTCGGCTAGAGCTAGATCACCAATATCGCATGGCCCAATTAACTGCTCAAACCGAGTCCAAAAACAATGTGCTTGCTCCCCCTCCGGGATTAACCATGACGAGTGTAATTCCCCCGTTCACCGAGGACAATGTTCAGGACTTTTTTGTGTTGTTCGAGGAGGTTGCTACAGGTATGGGGTGGACAAGGGATCGGTGGCCATTTATGTTGCAAACGGTGTTGACAGGACAAGGTCGGGAAACTTACATTTCAGTAGGGTCTGAGGTTCGGCAAGAGTATGAACGTCTCAAAGCAGCCATTCTAAAAACCTACAAACTGCTGCCTGAAGCATATAGACAGACTTTCAGAAAGACTCACAAAAAATATGAGGAAACTCATACAGTATTTGCCAGGACCATGAACAAAGCTTTAAATAACTGGCTAACAAGTAAGAATGTCACTGAATTTAAGGGTCTGAAAGAGTTAATCTTGCTTGAGAACTTCCTATGGAAGGTAGATTCATCAGTAGCCTATCATTTGAGAGGGTAAAAGGTAGAAACTCTTGCCGAAGTTGCAGACATGGCTGATACGTATGTACTAAACAACAAATTTCGTGGGAGAAAGCCCTATGATAATAGTAAGTTCTCCAATCACAAATCTGATAAATCTAGTCACTCGCCTGTAACGTCTCTCCATGCAAGCCAAACTAAAAATGCTCCCCCAACTAAGAATGTGACTCCTGGTAATGGTAACAGAGGTGGGGCCCAAACTAAAACAAATGATGCTTACAAGGGGAATGAATCCCAGAAAGTGTGTACCTATTGTGGCAAGAGAGGCCACTTAGCTTATCAATGTTGGGCCAAGGAGAGAGCCGAGAGATCGGGGCCGACAGTAGCTGCAGTAACTGCCTCCCCAAATAACCAAAACCACCCACATGTGCCTTTGAAGCAGGACTCCCGACCGCAGGAGTACCTAGTTAACGTAAATCAGACAGGAAATGGTGTAGTAGCGTGTGTGGTACAACCCGCAAGGGTTAAGCCTGTCTTAGTGTCTCCATCAGTTCAGGATAGCTACCGTCCCTTTATTTCGTCTGGATGTGTGAAAATAAATGGTTGTGTACGTGAGGTAAATATCTTGAGAGATACTGGTTCTACTAGCACCCTCATGGTGAATCCTTATTCTGAATGCCCAACTGGCGAATCAGTAATAATGAGAGGTGCTGGAGGTCAATTTTCTGCTAGCTTGGTGAATGGTGAGATTGAGTGTGATTTGCTAAGGGTGAAGCCTGTATAGCTTTGTGTAGGCTTCAGGACATCCCTGTGCCTGGGGTAACACTCCTTTTGGGGAATGATGTGGCTGGTGAGAGGGTCCGACCAGACCCAGTTTTGTCACTTTCCCCTGTTGACGAGCCACTGACCAGTGAGCACGAGAAGGAGATGCCAAAGGTTTTCCCAGTGTGTGCTGTCACTCGATCTATGGCCCAAGTAGCAGTTCCCTCAGATATAATTGTACTTCAACTGTGAAGGTAGATAAAAGGGATGAAAGAGTAGTGAATGATGCTCTAACTGTGCCTGATGCGGAGACTGAAGTAGATCTGTCTGAAACTTTTATGGCTAACCTTGAGCCAAATGATCATGACACCCCTCCTAATTGTCCTGGTGGCCTGGTAGAGTTGCAGCGAGATGACAGTGAGTGTAAGGAGTTAGCTGCCAGTGCCGTGAGTGAGAAGGAGAAGGGTGAATGTTTTTATATGAAGAAAGGAGTTTTGTGGCGTAGGTGGAGACCGCCACATAGACCTATTGATGACGGGGCATGGGACGTACATCAGGTAATAGTTCCTAAACCTTGTCGTAGAGATATACTAAAAATGGCCCATAGTATACCCTTAGCAGGGCACCTAGGTGTGAGGAAAACCTTAGATCGCATTAGAGCCCACTTTCACTGGCCAGGAATGCGTGCAGATGTAATGGAGTTCTGTAGAGTGTGTCACACCTGCCAGATGACAGGAAAACCTAATCAAAAGGTGCCTGCACACCCTCTGGTGCCCTTACCAGTGTTCGAGAACCCTTTCACTCGGGTGGTAGTGGATATCATTGGCCCATTGCCAAAGACATCCCAGAGACATATATATTTGTTAACTATAATGGACATGGCAACTAGATACCCAGAGGCTATACCGTTAAGAAATACTTCAGCCCAAACAGTTATTAAGGAACTGCTCAAATTCTTCACCAGAATGGGTTTCCCCCATGAGGTGCAGAGTGATCAGGGTACTAATTTCACTTCCAATGTATTTCAGCAGTCCCTGAAGGAATTGGGTATCGACCATGTGAAGTCCAGCTCCTACCACCCAGAGAGTCAAGGGGTCCTCGAACGATACCATCAAACTCTAAAATCTATGTTAAGAAAATATTGTGAGGAAACTGGAGGTGATTGGGACAAGGGGGTACCTTTTCTGTTGTTTGCCACCCGTGAGGTTCCAACTGAATCTCTGGGTTTTTCCCCTAATGAACTAGTTTTCGGTCACCAGGTACGTGGCCCTTTGCAGCTATTGCAGGACAGCCTAGATGGTCAGGAAGGGCACCAAAATCTCCTCAGGTATGTGTCAGAGTTCAAAACCCGGCTGAGATCCTCGTGCGAGTTTGCTGCACAAAATCTAAGAGTGGCAAAAGACACAATGAAAGTATGGTACGATAAAAGAGCCCGAGTGAGGGAGTTACAGCCCAATGATGAGGTCTTGGTTCTCATTCCCCTTTTTGGCCAACCTTTATCAGCAAAATTTAGAGGACCATATAAAGTAGTAAAAAGGGTGAGTGTTACTGACTACTTAGTGGCTACCCCAGACAGGAGGAAGCCTAAGCAAGTATTTCACATAAATATGTTAAAACCCTATCATAGGTCCCCTGACTCCTCTCCTCCAGATTCTCCTGCTTTGGCAGTAATAAGGACCTGTGGACATCCTGGTGCGGGTGATGTTTGTAGCCCTTACCCACAGATCCCACAGCAGACTGTCCCAGATCCTGAAGGTATCGATTTGAACTTGTCTTGTGGTCTATCCAACTTTTAAAATAATTCAGTAGCATGGGGGGAATTACCAACTAAATTATGTCATCTTCCCTCAGAGAAAGCTAACGAACTAATCCATGTTTTATCACAGTCTCCCAGTGTGTTCCGTGATACTCCAGGGCTCACCTCATTGGCCGTGCATGACATAGATGTCGGGGATGCAGCACCCATCAAATTATCCCCATACCGTGTCTCATCACAGCGCAGGAGTATTCTGCAAGTTGAATTAGATTTCATGTTGTCCAATGCCATACTTACTAGAGCTTTAAGCCAGTGGAGTAGTCCGGTCACACTTGTGCCTAAGCCAGATGGGAGTCATAGATTTTGTATGGACTACAGACAAGTCAATGCCGTAACAAAAAATGATACTTATCCACTGCCACGGATTGATGATTGTATTGACCAGATGTCATCTTCCCTCAGAGAAAGCTAACGAACTAATCCATGTTTTATCACAGTCTCCCAGTGTGTTCCGTGATACTCCAGGGCTCACCTCATTGGCCGTGCATGACATAGATGTCGGGGATGCAGCACCCATCAAATTATCCCCATACCGTGTCTCATCACAGCGCAGGAGTATTCTGCAAGTTGAATTAGATTTCATGTTGTCCAATGCCATACTTACTAGAGCTTTAAGCCAGTGGAGTAGTCCGGTCACACTTGTGCCTAAGCCAGATGGGAGTCATAGATTTTGTATGGACTACAGACAAGTCAATGCCGTAACAAAAAATGATACTTATCCACTGCCACGGATTGATGATTGTATTGACCAGATTGGCACAGCCAGTTATATAAGTAAAATTGACCCTATGAAAGGATATTGGCAAGTACCTCTTACACCCCGAGCAAGGGAGATTTCATGTTTTGTGGTAAACAATCAAGCCTTCTGCTGTGAAGTAATGCCTTATGGCCTGAAAAACGCTCCAGCTACCTTTCAGCGCCTAATGAATCAGGTGACTGAAGGGGTACCTGGGTGTGTGGTGTTCATTGACGATATCCCTTCTTTTTTCCCATACATGGGAAGAACATCTCAAACAAATCAGACTGCTTTTTGCTAACCTTGCTGAAGCAAATCTTTTAGTGAACTTAAAAAAGTGCACTTTCTTTAAGAGTACTGTCCAATGTCTTGGATATATAGTAGGACAGGGTCAGGTTGCACCTCCTCATGCTAAAGTAGAGTCAATTTCAAATTTCCCAACGCCTACCAATAAGAAAGAAATCCAAAGATACTTAGGGATGATTGGATACTACAAGAGGTTTATTTTAAATTTCTCAAGGTTAACAGCACCTTTAACAGATCTTCTCCGAAAGGATGTGAAGTTTGAGTGGTCCTCCGATTGTGAGATGGCTTTCAGTGCTACTAAATGCATTCTATCTAACTATCCTGTTCTCCGTGCCCCTGATTTCACCAGATCTTTCTCTCTAGCTGTTGATGCAAGTAATACTGGGGTCGGAGCTGTGTTACTCCAGGAGGATGATTGTAATGTATTGCATCCTGTTTGCTATTTCAGTAAAAAGTTAAATTCTGCTCAACGTAAATACTCTGTAATAGAAAAGGAGCTGCTAGCATTGATTTTGTCGCTCCAATACTTTAGTGTTTATGTTCAATCTGCCCCTGGTTCCATTACTGTATACACTGACCATCACCCATTAAAGTTTTTGCACAAGTTCCAAAACAAGAATCAAAGACTGACCCAGTGGAGCTTGTTGCTGCAGGAGTACGCCTTAGATGTCAAACATATTAAGGGGGTCCAGAATGTATTGGCAGATTGTTTGTCAAGAGTCTGAAATTTGTCATATACTTTCCTCCTCTTGAATTCTTTTCTAGCGGTGGAGGTGTGACATCTGGAAGATAACCAAGATGTGACGTGTGACCAGACCAACCTGTTGAATGCGATTTTTTGTTTTCTATATTCCAACTACTCCCTCTCTGGCATAGGCTGAGAGCCTGTACATTCCACCGCTCAACACGGTGAAGCCCATGAGGTCTTGTTCCAGCCTGGGGAGTGAGACATGCGAAGCATCCATCATGGCTCGAAGCAGCTCTATCTCTGAAGCGGCAGGTTGCTTCGCTCAAGCACTTCACCGTCTCACCCTCCAGACTCAGACCCTCACTCTCAGAATGCCACCTATTGAGCAGTGAACTTACTAGGCATTGTCACCCTGTAACATATTTTGAATATGGGAATATTCATACAGTCTTATTTAATCAGGGAACAATGAGGCAGCACCTACAACTGCAAGAAACGATCCCTCTTTCTTTCCTACATGACGAGAGAGAGAGAGAGAGAAAGAGAGAGAGAGAAAGCAGCCTAGCTGGTGTGGACGTGACATTCCACACATCCTTCACATTCCTCAAGTTCCCGCCAAAGCGAGCGAGAGGGGCGGGGCACCTGTGACGTGATGAGCAGCCCACCCATCCCCCACCAACTTCTAACACCTGGTTGGCTCCCGCACACCTGTTCTCGTCGGTAACTGGCTCTCACACCCTGCTTGCATCGGATTGGATTAGGCACGTGTATCCTGACTTCTGATTGGATTAGCTTGGTCCGGGGAACGATATATAAGCCTGAGATTTGATAAATCAAACTAGACACATTCGGAGTTGGGAAGTGTATACAGATGCATGGAGAACAGGCTTGTATAATTATTGTATAGGGTTTATCTTAATTTGCTACACTTTCATATTAACTGTTCCATCTTTATTTATTTAGTTAACCACTTCTAAATCAAGATACGTAACAATATATATTTATATATATTTATATATATATATAATAATATATATATATATATAATAATATATATATATATATATATATATATATATATATATATATATATATATATATTTATATATATATATATACATTGTTACGAGGGGAGGCCAGGGAAACAGATGCTCTAATAGCCTAGCCCACAGCACTGGCAAAAAGGAAACACCGTAGCAAAAAGACAAACAATGCTGTAGACCTGCACCCAACACTGCCCACCGTACTGCACTACCCTGCAACAGACACGCTCTTAACTACTTTGGCTGCGGCTATGTTTGGGCTATTTAGGGCATATTCAGGCACTCCTGAATGATAAATCAAGCATTTGCATTAAATGAAGTGTATTCTGCCAAAAACTAGGTGAAAATAGCTTCAAAATGACACCAGAACGGACCGTATACGTGGTCTGGTTCACCCGCAGTGATCCCAATGAAACGCGGGAACCCCGCTATTATGTATTATGTACAGTACATATATGTATATGTATAATACATATGTATGTATTATGTATATTATGTAACACTCGCTCGCTTGGCTGCACTTATGAGAGAGACTCGCCCGAGACACAGCCTAGCTCAGTGAGCCGCTCGGTGCTCTGAGGGTTGGAGGTAGGCCTCTCACGCTCCCACCCACTGACACTTGATTTTTACGTTTTTTACAGGCTTTTAAAGCCTGGAAATTGCTGTAAGTTGCCAAAACATTCCAGAATGTCACCCGCAGCGAAATGGTTAATATCTGACTCAATCACTAAGACACACAGGTTCTCTAGGAAAAGGGGTTATCTTCCTCTTTGCTCTATTAAAGCAGTACTACAAGGAGACACAAAAATATCTATTGTCCCCGAGTCTGGTTGATAGTGCTGGTAGTATGGCAAGATAACTTCTAAGGTTATTCTAAACTGCACAAAACAATGGTGACAAAAATGCTGCTAGACTCCCAAAACAATTCATATCATCAGGCCCAATCGCTTAGGAATTAGGAATAATATGAAGCCAAAACATTGGGAAAGTCTAATGCAGAAGCCCAACAATGCATAGGGGTTGGCATCTCAGTAGGTTGTGGGGTGGGCTTCTAAGAGCCGCCGAACAAACCACTGTAGATGTCAACCTCAATATTACATAAGATATACATAATATAATAAATAACAATGTAGTAGAATAATGATAAAGAAATGGAAGGAAAAAGTGGTGAAGCTTATAGTCTAGATTGCCAGAGAAAAAGGACGCAGTAATTAAGTCCAAGATTAAGTCCAAGACAAACGGAAAAAAACTCTAGAATGCAGAATATTAATATTAAAACAAAACTTTTATGCTCAAGATGACTCCAGCCCCTCCCTGCTACTATCCAATAAGGAACAAAAGATATTGATGCGGTATTTAAGGGAAAAAAGGGAAGCAAGCCTAACAACATGGAAGCAGTGGGTGTTGTCAGTACGAGGTCTGGAACTGGAGTGAATCCTGAGGCGGCAGGGTACACAAGCCCTCTCGGGGAAGGCAGGAAGGAGCGCCAAATGCTGCTAGACTCTATAACTAAACTAATCACTTGGGCTCTCATTAACAGTGCAAGAGTAATCAAATAAATATAAGATATCATTGTGCAAACTTGTGATAAACTAAAACAACCCAACAGGGTTAAACAAACAAAATAATTATTTAATCACTCTCGTGGCAACAAAACAATGTTGCCCGGTATGGTAGGTTAACATCGGCAACAGCTCACAACTCGTGGCAACAGAAGAAAGAAGTATGGGTAACTAGCCTCACACACGGCTACCTCACTGTAGGCTTCGTGAATTGTACAAGTTAAACAAACACAGCTGAAATATCTGGTGGAAGTGACAATATATATATACCGGTATATATATATATATATATATATATATATATATATATATATATATATTTATTGTCAAAATCCGGCTGCCCTAAGCATGACAAGTTGTTTATTGTCGAAATCCGGCTGCCCTAAGCATGTTTAGGGCAGACAATAAACAACTTGTCATGCTTAGGGCAGCCGGATTTCGATTAAATGACTGTCTGTCCCCCCATCTGAGTCGAGTTGGGAAGGAATACTGGTAGAAGTATCAAATTCCTTCTTTTAACTCTCGTGGTGGTGTAGGTGACTGGACCTCCTTGCCTATACGGCTCGAATTCTAGCCCTGTCAGCTATATATATATACTGTATATATATATATATATATACGGTATATATATATATATATACTGATACATGTATTATTTTCTGTATTTCGTTATTTCCCTCTTGATATAAATCCTTATACATCTTATGTTCTTTACACCAACCAACTTTACTTATAAACTCAATTAATGAAATCAACAAATCCATATGGCAGTCCAGGGATTCGAACCCAGACGCTCACACCGAACACCAGTGCACCTATGCACTACGCCACGAACACTTTCATGCAGATACTAAAACCCTTTACTGTAAACGACTCTCCTAGTTATATGACTAGTCTAGTGTATTGATATGGAGGGTGATGAAATATTGAACTTATACGAGAGAGTACCATTTAATTTTCGTAAATTCCAACAATATGTAGGTCTATCTATCAATCTATTGCCTGACGCCATGATCCCCGAAGGGGTGGCCACGAACGAACCGCCCCCATGCACCTCTGTCCCCAGTCAGTCGACGCCCCTCCCCCCAACCAGCACCGCCCTCGTTCATGTATTTCCTCACTCCATCCTTCCGCCTCATATTCGGTCTACCTCTCCCTCTCTGTCCCTCCACCTCGCTCTAGTACACCCTCTTAGTCATTCTCTCGCTTTCCATACGTTCCATATGGCCGAACCATCTCAAGTTGTTCCTTTTCACACTTTCCAGCACATCTACCTCCACACCACACCTCCTTCTTACTTCCTCATTAGTCTGTCTATCCCTCCATGTAACTCTGCACGCACTCCTTAAGTAATTCATTTCCACTGCTCTCACTCTTGGTCTGAGTCTCTCAACCAACGTCCATGCTTCGCTTCCGTAAGTCAGTGTCGGGATTACCACACTGTCATGCAAGGACTTCTTCACTTCCATACTGACCACCCTATTTCTTGTTACTGTTTTTAGCATTCCTACAACCCTCTTCCCCTGTTGTACCCTCTCCCGCAATTCTTCATCCATAGTCCCATCTTTACTCAACACACTGCCCAGATACTTAAAAGAGTTGACGATCTCCATAGCCTGACCGTTCAGCTTCACCTCACACTCTGTGACTTCACCCATTTCGAAGACCATAACCTTGCTCTTCCCCGTATTTACCTTCAAATTCCGCTTTTCGCACACTGTTCCAAACTCATTTACCAGACCCTGCAACTCCCATTCATGATCACTCATCAGAATTGTATCATCCGCAAACAGCAGTATAGGTAGCTTCCACTCAATTCCCTCCCTTTTCAGCGATACACCAACATCCACTGCTCTTGATAGTATTTCTTTCATAGGTAATCTATATTTACCTGTTCTCTCTCTCTCTCTCTCTCTCTCTCTCTCTCTCTCTCTCTCTCTCTCTCTCTCTCTCTCTCTCTCTCTCTCTCTCTCTCTCGCTCACACCTGCCACAATGTTCGAGCTGCAGACATAAATTTGCTTTCGTGGGCACCTGGTTTATGAGGCCTGGAAGTGGGCTAGGGTGCCTTGTGAAGAGAGAGAGAGAGAGAACGTTTATGTGTGACTGCATGACCGACTTGATAGAATTTCGGAGAAATCCTGCGGTTTCCATTAACCAAATATAATGATCAGATTTGATATACTCCAAACACCATTTATATTAACTGTTTATGGGTTACAGGAGTGTCAGGTGAGTTCTTATTCTGTGTAATGAAGAATATATTTATGTTAATACAGTACATGGGGCATTTTATTATAACGTGTTCTCTGAAAGCGGATAGTACTCATGTCATCGACCAGGAAAGGTGACATGACATGATTGTTACAATACTCCACCACTTGGAGAAGTGGTTTTATTTTTGCATTTTTTTGTCTATGTGAATGAAGGAGACAAAAGGCAACGCTGCCTGTAACAAATGTCTCCCCCTAAGGTGAAAACTACGTTATAGTCAAAATATCTGGACACACAGAGCTTAAAGCACTTTAGGTCATAAGATGAGGGAAATACAGATTGAGGGAGAGAGTTCCAAAGCTTGCTTGTTGAGTAAAAGAAAGACCGCGAAAATGTGTTCAATCTTGGGTTTGAGAGTTCGACAGAAATAGGGTGGGAGTGTGTTGAAAAGCAGGTGCCCCCCACTCTCCGTAAGGGAGGGGGTATACACCTAGAGAGCTCTGAAGAACATTGATTATATTGTAGTAGTGGTAGAAGAGTGAGAGAGATGCAACATTGTAGAGAGAGATTGTAGGGAATTAGTGAGTTGATGAGATTATATTATTTTGGCTATACCCTTTCAAGAAGTGCAATATGGGGGAGCCTCCTCACACATACCAACAATACTCGATACATGGGCGCACTGTATCCCCATAAATTCCATACTCAATATCGTAATTCAAAAGTAAGAGGGTGGTGGCTCATGAAACACTTGAGCCTATCGTCGTAACGTCACGCTCCGTCTTGGGGTAGCGCCTGTCCGGAATTTGAGTGATGATAAGAGTCCAGTTTAAGAAGCCTGTAATTATCGCTTATGTCGTGGGCCCGGCTGGAACGGTAGAGAGTGAAGACTGCTTGTTGACAACGAGAACCATCTGTAGGGTGAAGTGGGAGAGATTCTTCACCCTTTCAGTGGTTGGACAGTAAACTGTACATTCATTTTATTCTTGCTAAAACCGATATCACACAAATGTGTTTTTGTCGTCAACACTGGTCAGGTAGTTTATGAGGTAAAATTTTAAGATTATTTGGTCATTTGTGCCTACTTTCCGATACCAGTACAAAATACTCAAGCAATTTTTCCAGGAAAGTTTTGACCCTAGAAGGATGGCGATAAAAGTTCTCATGTGATACTCTATTAACACTATACCATTTAATTTATCATATTTTTGGATATTTCAGTCTAGGGGTAGATTATCTGTTTTTAACCTTTCACTCCATACATATTTTATTTTGTATCCGTTAAAAGGACTAGCCTACTTACCGTTATGACCCTCATTTGGCCGCCCATTGCCATATATCATTATGATCTGTTATTTTGTTATATAACTTCAATGGACAGGAAACTGGTACTGGACTGTGCATTAGTGTTTTTACCCAGCGCTCAGCCATGTATTTGAAAGCATGGTACTTCACTCATGATATTCTATGGATAACAGTGATTAAGCATGTTCTTCAGTTTAAGGCAATATTAAAAGATGAATTTCGTTATGAAAAAACATATATATTTTGCATGGACTTTAACCCTTAACCCGTTGAGACCCAGCGTCGCACGTGTTGCGTCGGCAGTCTTTGATCACCAACTCCCAGCGACGCATCACGTGCGTCCGACATATAAAAAACACTTACGTGGCTCGTAAGGTAGGAAATGGCGGGAGAATAGGAGGGGGAGGTACCGTAGTGTGTGGGGGAGCCGGGCCAGTAGGTGTGAGCGGGCCGAGACAGCCGCGCGGCTGGTGGTGGTGGGCTTAGTGGGGATAGTTTACACCCCTAGTTTACCGCCACTTTGAACCTTCATTACTCCGGTCGTATGGGAGCTAGAGGCTTGAGATTTATGTGAGATACTCCTTAGGATGTATGCCGTACAATGCCATACCCAGTTTTTACCCTAGTGCTCCCGGGCGGGTGGTCATGCGGGGGAGACGAACTATTGAAACGCCCCCCCCGCCCCCCTAATGACCGAAATGAGTTTTTTTTATTTGTGTGTTCATTTCTCACCATTCTCTTCCATTTTGGCTCAACAAATTTTTTTGAAGCCCCCCCCCCCCCCAACCCCCCACCGGCCCCCCCCCCCCCAAAAAAAAATGTCAGAGGTGATTTTTTTTTTTTTTTTTTTTCATTTCTCATCCTTGTCTTCCATTTTAGCAAACAACAAAAATAAGTGAAAATGGCTTGGGACTGGGGTGAACAAAATATTATAACTAGCCGGGGCTCAACGGGTTAATTAGCGGCTCACCACATAAGTCGTATTTAATAAAGCTGGACTATGTGGCGGCGCTCGACATAGGTCGAGTGGCAATTTCAGCACGTAATGTTGCTGAGAGAGAGAGACAAGTGGTGGCAGGAGACTAGCGAGCGTATGACTGCTCCAGACCACCGCGGCGAACCTACTGACATGAATCTCAGCTCCCTCCTCCCTCTCTCACTCGCTACATACTGAATTATATGGGGAAAGTACCGAATTACATGCTTTTTGCACTCGCGTTGCACGGTTATTGCAAGAAAACTAGCCATCATAAAAGGATCGTTATGGTGTCATTCGAAAGCTCTGTTTATGCCCTTTCAGGGATAGGTACTTGTTTTACGTTCTGGGTCTTATTTAGGCATGAAAATGATCACGTAAACAGCCCTATTTTGGCTAAAAACACCCCGCTGGGCGGTACATATAAATAAACCGCATAGGCCGCTCGTATGGTGTTAAAGGATAGCTAATGGGTTTATTGTTATTAATAAACCTATCCTTTATAAGGTTATAAAGGTAAATCACTGTCAACATACCCAATGAATATATATATCTTTCTCATACTCGTTTTACACCCTTGACTGTTTACACTGAAGGGTCTAGTATAGGTGAGGGGGCTTGGTTCTCCTCCTGGGTGGCTGTCTGTCCTCCCAGCTGTACCAGAATGATGAGATAGGTCACCACGGTGTTCACAATCTGGAAGAGGAAATTGTTATATACAGTCATGGTCATGAATACTTGAACATCTTAACGCCTTACGAGAGGGCCCGTCAGTAACTTCTACTACCTGCCAAGCGGGAGGTTTTACCCTAAACGACCTTGTATCCGTGCTCTTTTCCATGCATAAACAAGAGCCAGAGCTTAATACAATTATGTATCCCTGAAAGGGCGAAAATCGAGCTTTCCAATGACACCAGAACCATCCTTCTACGACCACGCGTTCTCTTGCAACGATCGTGCAAGATGAAGGAAAAATCCCTAAAATACGGTAATTTCCTTACATAATTCCCTGTGTAGCGAGGTAGTGAGTGTGGATGTGTGTGGAGGGGACGGCAGTTGCCGCGCGGGACCCGTGCCGAACGGTCAGAGCCGACCTACGCTCCTCCCACCGCTCGTCTCTCTCTCAGAGCCAACTATTGCTCAAAATTACACACCGCCTGAAGTCGGTCCCCGCCACATAGTCCTTTCTTCTCTAGACCGACTTAAGTCCGGTCCCGCCAGACAAGGGTTAAGGGGGCCCACCTCGCTTTTTTGTTATCTTTCTCTCATTTTCTCTCTATCCCTGGCTTTTATCCATTCGGCCCCATTCAGCCAATTGTTTTAAGATGTTTATCCCCATCCAGGTGTCGATTTTTTCATGGGGAGCGATTGCGAGCCAGCATTGTATGGAGAAATCCGGCTTTGCCGGAGACATTGTTCTATCAATTTTTTTACAAATTTAGCTTGCTGTCAAAACAAATATATATATATATGCTGGCTCCCTACCGCTCGCCAGGAAAATATTTACACCTGGATAGGGGTAAGCATCTTAAAATAGTTGCCTGAATAGGGCCGAATGGATACAAGCCAGGGAAAGAGAGAAAGGAGAGAAAGATAAAAAAAAAAAGCCGGTGACCCCCTTTAACATAAAAACAAGCCTGGGAGCAATAGCTAGTGAATCCCCGTAGTTTATTTATTTATTTGTTTATTTATATTTGTTTTGTGGTCCGAGCAGCTTTTCAAAATAGTTCATTAGTGTATCAAAATTGCGCTTCTAAAAAAATGTAAGAACATCCAGTACACCTCTGTATAACCGACTATCGTCAAAAGAGGTATATATACCTTTTAGTAAACAATAATGCCATTGATTTGGAACCTCTTTTTGAGCCCAAGTTTAGATCAATGTTTCCCACATGTTTCAAGTTAAATACACTGTATATTTGTGCACCAGATATTTGTGTAGGCGATTATACAATAGTCCACATAAAATTATACCCGCCTCGTAATGTTATGTATGGAAGGAAATTCGATTGTATTTTGCTATGCAATAGTTAATTAATATGATCAATTAACTGTGCTATAATAATATATTTTGTAAATCAATTGCACTCTGTATACACTTCCATTCATAAAATCACTCTGTGGGTACGACTGTGGATGACTGTGCATCCTGAGTCAACAGTTTGCCGATATGTTTATGGATATTAGTTTAACAACTATCGATAAGGACGTTAATTTCGCCATAAATTATACTATTCGTAAGATAGTACATTTTATATAAGATATATCTTATGCAAAATGTTGTCAAATTGTCCACAAGTTTCCATTCAGTACTTCAATATACTGCATCACAATACCATATTTGTTCCGCCAAGTATTGCAAAAACACCTGCAGTAATAAGTGGTATACATTTTTATGAACGATACTGACGCTGATGAAATGTTTTGAAACATTTCAATAAAACGAATGTCAGAGTCAGTGTGTCTTCTTAAGGGAGCCCACCTCGCTTTTTTTACCTTTCTCTCCATCTCGCTTTGGCTTGTATCCATTCGGCCCCATTCAGCCTATTGTTTTAAGATGTTTACCCCCATCAAGGTGTTAATATTTTCCTTGCGAGCGGTAGCGAGTCAGCATATATATATATTTTTGTTTTGACAGCAAGCTAAATTTTTATATTTTTCGATAGAAAACATTCTTCCGGCGAAGCCGGATTTCTCCATACAATGCTGGCACGCTATCGCTCGCCAGGAAGAAATCGACACCTGGATGAGGATAAACGTCTTAAAACAGTTGGCTGAATGGGGCCGAATGGATACAAGCCAGGGAAAGACAGAAAAGGAGAGAAAGATAAAAAAAAAAAAAAACGGTGACCCCCCTTAATTAAATGGTCACTATCTAAAGTTTGTTATGCATTACTGTACTTGTGCAAGCGATTGTGAATGGTTGAGCACTTTGTTATGATGGTTGTGGTCAGCTTTACAAC
>CM064552.1:20651522-20759022 GCA_032716605.1 Paralithodes platypus | reverse complement strand
CCCTTCGGTTGCACGATCGTTGCAAGACAACCAGTGATCGTAGAAGGATGGTTCGGGTATCATTGGAAAGCTCAATTTACGCCCTGTCAGGGATACATACTTGTATTACGCTCTGGCTTTTGTTTATGCATGAAAAAGAGCACGGAAACAACCCCATTTATGGTAAACAAAAAATGCTGGGCGGTACATAGAAATTACCGCCTAGGCCGCTCGTTGAGTGTTAACCCGGTGAGACCCAGCATCGCACGTGATGCGTCGGCAGTGTTTGATCACCAACTCCCAGCGACGCATCACGTGCGTCCGACATATAAAAAACACTTACGTGGCTCGTAAGGTAGGTAATGGCGGGAGAATAGGAGGGGGAGGTACCGTAGTGTGTGTGGGAGCCGGGCCAGTAGGTGTGAGCGGGCCGAGACAGCCGCGCGGCTGGTGGTGGTGGGCTGAGTGGGGATACTTTACACCCTTAGTTCACAGCCACTTTGAACCTTCATTACTCCGGTCGTATGGGAGCTAGAGGCTTGAGATTTATGTGAGACACTCCTTAGGATGTATGCCGTACAATGCCATACTCAGTTTTTACCCTAGGTCTCCCGGGCGGGTGGTCATGCGGGGGAGACGAACTTTCGACCCCCCCCCCCCCCACCCCCCAAATGACCGAAATGAGTTTTATTTTGTTCTTCATTTCTCACCATTCTCTTCCATTTTGGCTCAACAAATTTTTTTGAGGCTCCCCCTCCCCCCCCCCCCCCCCCCCCACCGCCCCCACCCCCCAAAAAAAAATGTCAGAGGTGATTTTTTTTTTTTTTTTTTCATTTCTCATCCTTGTCTTCCATTTTAGCAAACAAAAAAAAGAAGTGAAAATGGCTTGGGACTGGGGTGAACAAAATATTATAACTAGCCGGGGCTCAACGGGTTAATGATGGTGGAATGTGAAAGGAATCCCGCATAAATTTGTGTACACATTTATTGACAGATTTCGACAGTGTGTTCCTCTTTGCTACAGGCTAAAGAAAATGTTCAAAGTGGCCCCTATGTTCCTGCAACACACTGTACTCCTGTACTCAAGAAGTGTGAAAAATATCCTCGGAAATCTATGCGGGTTTCCCTTCACTTTCCACCATCATTAATACAACAGCGTAAATGTACTGTAACAGCAAAACTATGCATAATTCGACATTTTACCATAGATACATTGTTGTTTAAAATTATCCAAGGAGGTCGTCCTCGAATTTAATGCATGGAATTTTGAATCACCCTGTATATATCTATATAAATATATATATATATATTATATATATACCGGTATATATATATATATATGTTTATTTATTTATTATGTATTTATTTATTATATATTTATTTTGTGTACAAGTAGCCTAGTGGGGATCATTGGGTCTGTTATTGTTTGTCTTCCTTTGCACTCCTTTGTTTCTACCTGCATGCATTAATCAATAAGGAATTATGGTAAAATCATGTGATGGTCTCGCCTGTGGTTTGGCAGAAAAAAAATCTAATATATATCAGAAAATACTTGAAATTTCCAATATCATTATCGAATATCATATTATCGGTGATCGCATCATCACCTGTCACATACACACATAGTTATGCCTCTCTCTCTATATCTCTCTCTCTCTCTCTCTCTCTCTCTCTCTCTCTCTCTCTCTCTCTCTCTTTTGAAACCATTTTAAGAGATAAAATAGATGAGTATCTAGAATGTAATGAATTATGGGTTTATGACAAGAAATTCGTGCCTAACAAACCACCTCGAATGACTCAACTAAGGCACTTGACATAGTCTACCTATATTTAAAAAAGGCGTTCGACAAGGTACCTCACAATAAATTATTAGATAAGTTAGAAAAACTCGGAATATTGGGTAATATATATCAATGGATTAAAAGCTGGCTTAAAACAGGAAGCAAGGAGTTTTTATTAAATGGTATAAAATCAAATTGGGTGCGAGTTACCAGCGGTGTGACTCAAGGATCGGTCCTTGGTCCGGTTTTATTTATCATATATATATATATATATATATATATATATATATATATATAAATGATATTGATGTAGGTCTGAAAAACTTTATCGACAAATTTGCTGACGCTACAAAAATAGGGAACATAGTCTTGATTGAGGAAGACAGAAACAGCCTACAGTCTGACTTAAGCAAAATAGTGGATATGTCAGAAAAGTGGCAAATGCCCTTTAATGTTGACAAATGTCAAATTTTGCACGTTGGTTAAAAAATAAAATAAAAGAAAGTATGATTATCAAATGAAAGGACAACCAATAATAGCAGACTCTAAGGTTAAAGATCTCGGTGTTATAATATCAGAAAATCTAAAATCCTCACAGTAATGTGTGGCTGCATCAAATATAGCTTACAAAGCTTTGGGATTTATAACAAAAAAAAAGACCTAGAAAAACAAAAACATTGTTTTGCCGTTATTCAAAAGCATTGTTAGACCCCATCTTGCAAATGTCGTTCATTTCTGGCCCCCGTATCTCGAGAAAGACATTAACAACTTGAATCTGTGCAGCGTAGAGCAACTAAACTACTTCCCTCTCTGAAAAAAACAAGCCATATTTTGAAAGATTAAATAAATTAAACTTGTTCTCGCTAAAGAACCTCCGTTGCGAGGCCAACATATCGATTGTTTTAAGATACTTAAAGGATTTGACAGATAGATATCAGTGCACTGTTCATGATTGGTAACAATGCTGCAACCCGAGGTAATGGAATTAAATTAATTACAAAAATGGCATGCCTATATGTGACACAACATTTCTTCACATACAGTGTGGTTAAAGAGTGGAATAGTTTACAAGGGGAGGTGGTCAACAGTAATTCAATTGATACGTTTAAGAAAATACTGGACGATCATCTGATGAAGATTGGATTAATATGAATTAATCAGTAGGTATGTGTAATTTCCCTTTCAAACTAATTAATATATTTGTATTCTTTATAAAAAACTTTCTTTATGGGCTTTTCCTGACCCATAAGGTTACACTTCAAACCTATGTTACGGCTGTTTAGGCGGAGGGTGGGGAGAGAGACTTCTACTTTGCTGTCCTGTTCTTCTACTAAAGACTGTCTCTGTCTAGTAGTATTTAGGCCGGACCACCTAGTAGGGACCGCAACGTCTGCGTGGTCTGAGTATCTGTGTAACTCTGTGTGTAACTCTCAAAAAAAAAAAAATCTTCCGTGACATTCATTCTTACATATTCCATTATTTGAGGCTCCACTATCTCTACCAAGGTTAAGTGCTGGCCACCTCGATTGGATTGTAAGATCTATGTGAATAGTGTATATGGGTAAAGCTATGTAAATATTTGTCCTCTCTCTCTCTCTATGTATACATATATATATATATATATATATATATATATATGTTTCCAAGCTCTCAGTGGGGTTCGAACCGTCGACCGTCAGACGATAGCCGACGCTTTAATCAACTACACCACGGCAGTCTAAAAGACAATCAACCTTCTATCGTATTTATGTTAGGGAGAAGGGAAACCCACTAGGCGAATATATTTCAATTCATACCTAGTTGTAGGATCCATATTCCAGAATACCATACAAGGATTTCTGAGTGTCCCGACGCAACACGGGCAGCAATTGATTTAATTTAATTCTAACTCACAAAGCATTAGAGTTACAAATATTGAGTATATATCACAAATACACGTGAGCCACTAAATGTTTCCAAACTCTCAGTGGGGTTCGAACCGTCGACCGTCATTATTATTATATATATATATATATATATATATATATATATATATATATATATATATATATATATATATATACATATATATATATATATATATACTGTATATATATATATATATATACCGGTATATATATATATATATATATATATATATATATATATATATATATATATATATATATATATATATATATATATATCAATAATACAATGACATACAATTACATAACCAATAGGTAGGTGATAGGAAATACGAAACAAAATGAACTTACTGAAAGGAGGGCCGCATAGTCGAGACAGTACCAGCCACACATCTTGAAACTCTGCATACCCGATAGTAGTCCCATCATCTCGCCCAGCTGTTACATAGAAGCAATTGATTAATCTTATATAAGGCGGAGGGGGTGAGTATGGTTCCTCCCAGTTTCACTTCATTAAGTAGGAGATTTCAAGATGCTTAACGGTTTAAGGACGCTTTATTTCATTCAGATGTCGATTATTTTTGACCGAGCGAAAAATGTACAAATTTTGCTTGAAGTGGTTCTGATACGCGTTTAATGTGTTATTTATTTATTTATCTTTTTCTACCTTTTTTAAGGGGGTCTGAGGAGGCGGTCTATTAACCTAGAGGGCAAACTAAAAATACTTTTTTGCGAAAACTGCAATAATAATAATAACCCTCATAATTATTAGAACAAAAATATCATAATAACCTCCAAGACGTCGGATAAGATCGTGTTGAATCCTAGGCCTCCAGAGATGAAATTATGGTAATGGGAGCGTTAAAGACATTATATTATACCCACTGCTACATTATTGTATATGTCTGCGTTTGTATTTACGGGAAGTTAATGAAGCAATCCATCCCTACAAAATTGATCAATATTGATGAAATTGTTTCCATACAACAATCAAGTGTAATCTATCTTGTAAATAGAATGGATGATATAGTCTATATGGAATACATTATCACAGATAAAAGGTAGCCTATATTTGTATTAAATCTTCAGAATTTTTAATGAATACTTTGTGCGTATGAAAATAGAGGGGAAAATACATAAATAAAGACAAACATAATTATAAACACAAACTTAGATGGCGACCGTATGAGGTGTTGCAAAGAACCCAGTGAGAGAGACAGAGAGAGCGTCCTGAATAACTATGATTGGAGTTATGGTCTGATGGTCAAATGGAGATTTTCAGTGTATTATATAACTTTCTATTATCCAAATCACTCCAGAGGGTAAGGGGGCCTTCAATTTATGGTGGAGGGAACAAAGAATATGCCCCACGCATCCTACTGCGTGTCGTGTCGTGCAAGGCGACTAATAGGGGGATGGCGGTAGACTTGTGGACCAACAGCCATTACTATACAATAAAGCCTTGCTATTGGCATTGTCTTGGTATGGCCCAGCCAAGGCTGGTGGGGTGCGGATAGGTGCCAGAAGGGACTCTACTAGTCTTACCTGGGCGCTGTTTGACGCTATGCCAGAGTCGGCCACAGTGTTACATGGCGGGGCAGTGTTGTGGTAGGATCTGCTTGTTCTGTAGTCCAATTAAGTTGCCTAATGTACAGTAGAGTCTTGGTATGGTACTGTCTGGTTGTAGCACTGTTGAGGTTGGTGTGGTTTGCAGATACAGCAGGTGCAGGTGCTGCAGTTGGACTTAGTTAAGTCTTGCTGCGGCACGGTTAGCATTATGCCAATACCAGCCAAAGTGATGACATGATAGGGCGGATTTGTGACGGGACGTTATTGTATTATAGTCCAACGGCGGAGAGGCAGCCAATTCTGAGCCGTTAGAATTTATGTAATGGAAAACTACGTTAAACCATTGTAAGTAAATAGCGTTATAAAATCTGAAAGATCTTCAACATATATGAGTTTTATACCTAAATTATCATATACTACTCTAACAATTCTCTTCACGATTTTCTAATAGTGCTTTTCCGGGGTTTGTTTAATTAGTTTGAGGTAATTTTTAACCTGAATTAGTGTCCTAGGTAGAGTGTACGAAAGACTATACAATTCATACGCAAGTTCCAATTAAATACGCAATATCGATATAATACTAACCACAACACATTATTAGTACAATTAGATTACTTAATTACGTATTAAAATGTACAATGGTTAAGGTATATATGCCCATTTAATTTATCAGCCTAACGCGACTCATCATGCTGTGAATATGTTTTTCATCTATATTGCGTACTAATGGGAACTCAGAGTACGAATTGGCTAGTCTACCCTACTCACCCTGGTCCTGATGATGGGGGAACTGATGGAGCTCCGTAGATCTTCCAGGGTTTCCAGTATGTCCACCACCTAAATATAAAATAATTTTGATATAATTGTTTCATTAACAGAAACATATATGAATAAATATGTGCATTGATACTTGTCACTAGTAATGATGTGTTCACTTTCATTAACTATAGCTTAATATCTGTTGAAATTATATTTGAAATAGTTAGATACAGTAAACATTACAATCGTAAGCGATATTACCAGCATTTTCCCAAATAAAACCAATTCCTATGTTGTCTCTACCCGTGACATCATGACTCTTATGATAAGGCGTCGAAAAAGGAATTGTATGGTTTCCTTAAAACTTAGTATTTCCTTAAGGCCGCGTCATACAGAGGGCCGACCGATGTGCAACAAGGTCCCGAATAGGATGACTTGCAAATTTTTACCGAATTAAGCCGAGACCCTCCCGAATGCTGAAGTTTACGAACATGGCCCGAACGAGTTAAGAATAATCTACGATAGTCAAGAACGACCTACGACAAACTCCCGAACAACTACCGAACAAGAACCGAACATAAACTCGTTATGCAAAGAATGATTTTCGACCATACCCGAATCATCAGACACAGATCCGAATGACATTGGAATGCTTTAGGATAATTAACCGAACTTAACCGATGAGATGTCGACAAACAACAGATAGAGAAGAACATTATGAGAACAACATCAGACTGTTTTACGACTGTAGCAAGATTTTTTTTACCTGCCCTATATAAAGAGATGGGTTGGCTCACAACCCACCAGTCTCAACTCTTCTGTTACGTATCTTGATCCTCAAGTGGTTAACTTGATGAATCTAGATAGCACAGAGATATATATTAAGGTATCAGTCAGCTGAAGGCAAAACGAAAGTAAAATCTAATAAAATTATTTCCTGTTGTTGCTTCCTTTCCTTTTGGATCTTAGGACTTGGTATCCTTTATTGACTGATACTCTTTAATTATGAAAAAAATACTGAAACTAATTAAAGTCATGTAGTATTTATAAAGAATTATTATTTAACCGCAGCTTAGTAGGCTATGGTTATGAACCGAATAAGTTATAATTATCTAAAGAAGGACTATTAATTATATATCAAGTCTTGAAAGATAAATATTACGGTAAGAATATTTCTGTCTCTTACCCTTTTGAAATGAATATAGTTTTCTTATATCATGTCCTTTTATTTATATTTAATGTAGTTATTATTCTTGGTTCTTGTCTTACGTTAATAGTATTTTATTATTATTATCAGGATTAATATCAAAGTCACATAAAAAGTTAGATATATATTTAATAATTAGATAAATGTATTTCTTAACCACGTAACATTGAAGTTTGATTATGAGTAAATTAAGTTACAGGATCGCTTTATAGATTCGATTCAGGTCTCACTCAAATAATATGAAAAGCAAAAATAATATTTTGAAGCTAAAAGAATTTTCTTCAGCTTAGGAAATCACTAGAAGTAACATTAAAACAGCCATGTTAGTCTAAGGCGATATTACTAATATGAGACAATAGTATCACCGTTCTTTTTCTTACCAGCATTGTAAGCTTAATTAAAAGAAAATGAAAGAACTCGCAAGTTATAAAACAATAGTATTACTTTTATCATAACCCAATTACTTAAAGAGTTGCTTTAGTCCACAAGTCAGTCAACTAAAATAGTTAAGTACATAATAGTAGCGTTAACGTTAATTCCCAATCACATATCTCACTAACCAACATACTGTAAGTGTTTACACCGAACACACTTAACACACACTTATATAATCATCAAGATTATAGTTGAGTTGAGATAAACAAGATACATCGAACAGACATCCAAAATTATTCGTATATTTGTCTGAATTTGATCGTAACGTGTTCTGAAAAATCGTAACTCGTGCGGGTTTTATTCTCGAATACGAGGGATTCATCGTGAATTTATCGAAGTTTTGTCGGGAATTGTGCGGGATTTGTTCGGGATTTGTTCGGGTAGTTCCAAACAACATCGGCAATGGAAAAAAGTACCGAACAAGTCCCGAATCAGAAGAACTAACAAAGAATTATTCCGAACAAATACCGAACGAGTTACGAATAACTCCCGACCAACATCCGACCATTTTGTAACGTTGTTTTTACCCGAATGTTCGTGGAAATTTAGTGTAGCCACTAATTTTTTCCCAACTCTCCGGAATGTCGGCAACATACATGAACAACATCAGACCAACATCAGACCAACCCACGAATAGTCAGGAACGTATGCCGAATTGTGCAGAATATACCCGACCCGCCTGAAATTTGAATATTTTTTGCAAGTCATCCTATTCGGGACTTTGTCCTAGTACGTTCGGCCTCTGTATGACGCGGCCTTTAGTATTCCTTGGGACATAAATACAGATAATCCACCGATCTGATATATGGCTTCCGATATGGCTTGATTTGGTATTTACAATTATCTCTTTATTCATTAAGTTGATACAACCTTTAAATCTTGTATTATATATGAACAAAGTTACAATGATATTGGCCCATCAGTTATTTCGTCTAACCAGATGAAGCAAAGGCAATGCAAGGCAACAGTGATCATTAACTAGTAATCACTGTAGATCGATTGCTATTCCCTAACCAGATCTTCAAAATGTTGCGTCCTCTCTCCATATAGGCTATGTCATTCGCATTGCAATTCTGTTTTGCTGTTTTATGATTTGAGACTTTTGTTAATGTTTTGTTTGTTGTGTTCAGCATGCATTTCAGTTAGATTGTCGAGTTTCATGCTATTTAATAATGTCTACGGCTGTTCATTTGCAATTGTAAATATTTGAAACTCACCTCAAGATAACAACAAAGTACAGTAGTGGACACTCTGCATTTTTGGAACCAAAATTCGATGTTTAAACGAAGTATTTTGATGAAATTGTTTAAGTCATACACAAAATCATAGTTATTTTTCATAAACTATTGTTCACCGCCCTTGTTTTCGTCATTGGTAGGTGTTGTCCAAATATGTTGAGAGATTAAAGTTACTGACTGAAAGTTAACAAGGACATTTCACGTGTTAATCTGAGTCATATCCAGAATCTTTTGTCAAACCACTTACCTTTCTTATAAACTGGTGGCCCATCCTACAGCAGCGGAGAATGATAGCATAGTTGATGGCCATGATAATGATGGTGGATCCGTAGACGAAGATGTTCCTGAGGGAGGCGTAGGAGGAGGCCGTGGCACCGATGATAGCAATAAGGAGGTACAGGCTGATGATCGGAAAGTAACAGTCAAGGGCGCGATTCTGACGGACCTTAACCTGAAATAATAACAACAAGTAGATAATGAAGAGACAAGCAATACAATTTTACCTGGAACACTGCTATGCCACAAATTATCTTATATCACAGACCTTCATTTATGCTGGAGTGGCACAGACCACCACGGAGAGAGAGTATGTTCAACACTCCAGGTACATTCCTTATAGACTGGTCAGGTTGGGCGTTATCCATGACCATGAGTATTTGTTGGAAACATATGGGCGATCTCTGGGAGAGGGTTTCATATTAGAGAGAGGAGAGGATGGGTTGGTGGTGGTGGTTCAGTTATGCGACAGCTTTGCCTGATACAGATGCTCGACCAAATTAAGTCGCTTGGCTCATTTTTATTTTTCGACACAAATAGAGCTCTTGGGCCAAAACGGCCACTTTGCCCAAAGAGCCTGATTTTCATGGTCCTAATATGCCGCTCAGCCCATTTTAACTATTACTGCTAGAGCGACTGTTCGTTACAAAGCAACCATTTCGTTCAAATTGGTCGTTCGGCTCAATTCAATCACATGATCTCATTTGAACGCTCATAATTATAGAAACTTATTCATGGATTCAAAATCTTGCAAACAGAGAGAGAGGTAATAGCTTAGTTTGGAGTGGCCTGGTTTTGTGGGGTGGGCATCGGAGATGGTTGTTGCTTGTTCTCTTATTATAATGTTTAAGTAAAATTAGGGATTAGTAATATCAATTGCGTTCTGGGTTATATGATTAGGTGAGGAATTATAGCTCTGCCTTCTGATAGGTAGGATTCTTGGTTAGCTAAAAGATCAGAAACATTGAACAAATGACCTACAGTAGATTGCATCTAATATTGTTTTGTAATCTAAAACAAATGGTATTAGTTATTGTGGTAACTTTGTGTGCGTGTGTGTGTGTGTGTAAATTCATGGACACATATTGTATTGAATGTGTTGACAAGTAGGTTTAATATAGTTGGGTTGCCTCTTCTATGCTAAATTAAATTGTTTCACGTTGGTCAGTATCACAAAGAAAAGTGTGCACAGCTTCTAATGAGATTCATTATATTACTTACCTTCCGTATTTTACGCTGGATATCATGAATGATTGAAAGTGCGAATGGCAAATTATCCTCTTGATTTTCAACAGAGTTGAACAAAGGATTTTTGTTGTGTTCTACTTGCTAGTGCATATTAATATGTTTCTTCAGTAGATCTATCATTTTCTCTGTGATTCCAATGATACAAAGGGGGCTAAATATACGACATGATTATAAAGGTCAAAATACAAATGTCATTCACAGCAGATTGCATGGTAATACTGTTTTATGTTTTAAAAGACAACACACCCGAGTAACCCGAAGATGTAGACCAGGGTCATGTTATTGCTGTACCAGTTTTGCCTGGGCTGACAATCCCCGCCTTTCCCTGTGTCCAAGTCAGTTAATATGTCCACCAACTTCCCACTGTTGGTCATCATGATAACGATAAATATTGTAAAGGAGGTATACATGTAAGCGGTCTTTATATAAACGTCAAATTATCCACTGTGGATGACATGACAGGGAGGAGACCAATCTTCAAAACCATTATTGCTGAATTTATCAAGGATTTCTGGATGACGATAAACCAGATCAGGAGCTTGGTGTTAAACATTGCCTTCTGGCCGTTGTTCTAGATGTGTAAGGGAAGGCACCATTACGTTTCATGCCCAGGATCAGAAACCGCCAGTTCTGAAGTTACTGTTCTATAGGTCCATCCTCGTCAAATTTCAATTACATTAATTATTGAACCTTGGTAAGATATTCTCCTGTTCCTTACGGAACACAATTCGTATCTTTACTCTGTGTTAGTGCTGACTACGTGACTACACTCTAATTATATATTCACGAACTTTTAATTTATCATATTCAAGCATGATCACGCGGTCACGTTCTGCTTATATGACTATTGATTAGCCTCCATCCGGTGTTTACCCAATATTTGTAGCGTTTTTTTGTTGTCATCAAAGTTTCGTCCATATAGTTTATAGGAGATAGCCAATATAGTTCATATATCTTATGAGTGGATGTATCCTTATATATTCACGAATACCAATAACTTACACATCGTGCTGTACATCCAAGTGTTCACGGTCTAGGCAATGTAACTTAGGTACCTCTGATGCACTTAGTTCGTTAAAAATATCTACAACACCCTTGCAATCCACAGGTTACTGCATAGCCCGAGTCAGTAACCTCAGAATAAAGCTGGTATGACACAAAGACTCGTTCCCTTGTGTTTTCAACACTGGTCTGCAGCTTGGTAGGTAAACTGTTGAAATAATTCTGCCATGTAAATTCATCTACATTTTTTATTTTCTGATACTAGTTAAAAGATCCCCAAAAATTGCCGGAATAATGTTAACCATAGAACGTTTACAAAATAAGTTTTCATGTCATGCCCCCTTTAGCAATATAGTCTCACCCAAGCCAACCACACCTGAGCTCCACCTTCACCTTGGACCCCAACTCCACCGAGCTCAGTTGCAGTCTCAGGATAAAAAAATCTCCTGAAGAGGGACCCCAAATGACTATCTTGTGGCAGACGCATCTTCATAAACGACCAGTCTTAAGGGGGGTCACCTGCTTTTTTATTATCTTTCTCTCCTTTTCTCTGGCTTGTATCCATTCTTCCCCATTCAGCCAACTGTATTAAGACGTTTATCCACATCCAGGTGTTAATTTCTTCCTGGCGAGCGATAGCAAGCCAGCATTGTATGGAGAAATCCAGCTTCGCCGGAGACATTTTTCTATCGAAAAATGTACAAATTTAGCTTGCTGCCAAAACAAAAATATATATATGCTGGCTCGCTACCGGTCGCCAGGAAAATATTGACACCTGGATGAGGGTAAACGTCTTAAAACAGTAGGCTGCTTGGAGCCGAATGGATGCAAGCCAAAGAGAGAGGGAGAGAAAGAGAAAAAAGGGAGGTGGGCTCCCTTTTAACTATACATGTAAAGTTTTCCTCATAGAGCAGACCTCTTGCGTTTTCTCGGCTTGTCTGCTAAGTTTCACTTGTATAGATGCAAAATACCTGTCTATACAGTTGTTGTGATCCTTTGTTAATTGATGTTATCCCTTTCAGTTCGATAACGAACTGAGAGCATATGAGGACATTTTGTCAGTTATAAGTAACGAGGCGAAAACAGGATACATATCAGGAGATTTTAGCATTGACCTTTTAAAATCTGATAGCGTAACACCAGTATCTGAATTGCTTGCCATAAATTACTCCAATCTTTATTTAACACAATCACTAAACCAACTAGAGTGACTGGATCTTCGGCCACATTAATTGATCATATTTGGTCAAATAAATATGCACAAAATACAGTAAATGTTATCATAAATAGCACAATTTCTGATCATTTTCCAATATTCGCGATTTTTAATTCCTGTAACATCATTGCGACGGACCACACCACTAATATCACTAATATAGAAGCTTTTCAAAAAAAATTACGATCTGTAACCTGGAATCCCAATGTAATATATTGTAATTTTGAAAGCATCTCTGGTGCTTGCTTCGACAAGTACTTCCCAATAATCGTGAAGAAAGTAAAATCGAAACATTTAGCTAAGCCTTATATAACACCAGATATAATTTCTATGATAAAAGAAAAAAAGAAAATTCAGAGGAAATATATTAAACATTCCGTTACATATGTAGCATCATTCCACAGACTACGTAATCAGGTCACGCAAACAATAAACAATGGCAAGGCAAACTATTACAAAAACAAACTTGCTGAGAGCTCAGGAAATGGCAAAAACACCTTGGATATAATAAATAATGTTCTTAATATAAATAATACCACAAAACTAAACACTATTTTTCGTAAATAATACAGAAAGTACTGAGACGGACACCATTGCTAATAACTTCAATAACTATTGTATTAATGTGGGAAAGAAGTTGGTGGAAAGGATCAAGGACCCTACTGTAGATTATAAAATAAACTTGAGAGATAGACAGAGAGAAACACTAATAATTATACCCCCTATAACAGAAAACGAGTTTATGGAAGTGATCACTCAGTTTCGTAACTCTTCACCAGGACACGATGAAATACCCATACGTATTATTAATTATAATAAGGGGAGGCAGAACCTTACACCCCCAAGTCACCCTGTATAAGAGATTTTGTTTCTGGCATTATACCATCTTAGTGGGGAGATTGTAGGCACCAATCGATCAGGGCTAGACCCAGGTGAGGTTATAGGCATGTGATAAAGAGTCGCTAGAACTCCTGTTTCATTGCTTGGCCTCTCTTACTTATTTTCTTTGTGCCTCATTTACACTGAGAGCAATCCAGCTAGCTCTCACAAACACCTCCTCCTCCTATCCACTTTACTACACTAAACATGCACACCACACTTCATTCCTCCACACCAAAATTAAAAAAAAAAAAAAATTATGAATTCTAGCCCAGCCTCGGAGTCCCAAGGGGGAGGGACCATAAATGCCCCCACACCCGACCGACCATCCCATGACGACCCCACACAATTACCTGGACCTCGGCCTGTTACTCTTTATATTAATTTCTGCATCATTCGTGGACTTTCCTCTAACTTTCACTCTGTTGAGCACCATCTCTCCTCCTACAAACCTGATCTTCTCTTCCTCACCGAAACTCAGGTGTCTGTAACAACATCCAGCAGCCCCTTCTCTGTATCCTCCTACTTTCTCTATCCTAGTTTCAAAGCCAAAGGCGGATGTTGTGCATATGTGCACAACAAACTCACTTGCTCTCGTGTTCCCGATTTCGACTCCTCTGAATTCTCAACTTTATGGTTCAAACTTTCCTGTCATTCTCTTACTAAATATTTCTGTGCTGTCTATCTTTCCCCTAACTCTACCAACTTTCCTAAATTCTTTGACTATCTAAACTCTACAGTGGAACACATTCTATCCATTTCTCCTTTCTCAGAAATCTCCATCTTAGGAGATTTCAACGTTCACCACCGCCAATGGCTCTCCTCTCACACTACTGATCCACCTGGTGAACAAGCCTACGTCTTTTCTATCCTAAATGACCTAGAGCAGTTAGTTCAGCAACCCACCCGTATCCCGGATCGCATCGGAAATCGGCCCAACATTCTTGACCTGTTTCTAACTTCTAACCCTTCTTCTTATACTGTCGATCTTTTCTCTCCTTTGGGCTCCTCCGACCATAAACTTATCTCTGTCACCTGTCCTATCTCTCCAGTACGGCCACCCGATCCTCCTAGCCGTCGGCGCTTGTGGCACTTTGGCGCTGCCGACTGGGAGGCTCTTCGGCAGTACTTCTTTGATTTCCCATGGAATGATTTCTGCTTCCGTGGCCGAGGACCCTCGGAGAGTGCTGAACGCATTATCGAGGTAATCCTATCGGGCATGGAAGCATACATTTCATTCTCTTTCTCTCAGACTAATGCTGTTCTACTGCTGTCCGCAATAAGGAGGAAGCATTCAAACGGTACCGACGCCTTAAAACTCAAGACTCTCATTCTTCCTATGTTTCTGCCCGGAATCAAGCCAAATCTGTTCTTCGACTTGCCAAACACTCTTTCATCAAGAATAAATGCACTGAACTATTCAACTCTAGCTCATCCCAAGCTTTCTGGCATCTAGCCAAAAACCTTTCCAACAATTTCTCTTCCTAGTCTTTCCCTCCCCTTTCCCACTCTGATGGCACAACCATCACTTCCTCCTCTGACAAAGCTAAACTCTTCGCTCAAACTTTTGCTAGAAACTCCACCTTGGATGATTCCGGTGCTATTCCTCCCTCTCCGCCCTCCTCTCTCTTACTTATGCCTAATATCCTAATCTCTTCAAAAGATGTACTTTCTACCCTCTCTGGGCTTAACACTAATAAGGCGTACGGTCCGGACGGTGTTCCTCCTGTTGTTCTCAAAAACTGTGCTTCTGTGCTGACTCCCTGCCTAGGCAAACTCTTTCGTCTCTGTCTATCGTCTAACGTCTTCCCTTCATGCTGGAAGTTTGCTCACATTCAACCTGTCCCAAAGAAGGGTGACCGCTCTCAACCCTCCAACTATCGTCCAATTGCTCTCATTTCTTGTCTTTCTAAAGTTTTTGAAACTATTCTTGCTTCCAAATTTCTTAAGCATTTCTCTTCTCATAATCTGCTCTCAGATCGCCAGTATGGCTTCCTTAAGGGTCGCTCTACTGGTGATCTTCTTTCATATCTTACTAACTCTTGGTAATCCTCCTTTCGGGACTTCGGTGAGACTTTTTCTATTGCACTAGACATATCGAAAGCCTTCGATAGAGTCTGGCATAAATCTTTAATTTCTAGACTACCCTCCTTCAGTTTCTATCCCTCCATCTGTGCCTTTGTCTCTAATTTCCTCTCCGGCCGTTCCATAGCCGCGGTTGTGGACGGCCATTGTTCACTTCCTCACCCTATATACTCCGGTGTTCCTCAGGGCTCTGTCCTATCTCCTATTCTCTTTCTAATTTTTATAAATGATCTCCTTAACTGTACCTTAATTCCCATCCATTCATACGCAGACGACTCAACCTTACACTACTCCATTGCTTTTTCAGAACGCCCCAGCCAGCAATCCCTCAACGACAAACGTAATGAAGCCATACAACTCTTAAATTTTGATCTAAATACTATTTTCAATTGGGGCAGAGAAAACCTTGTTAACTTTAGTGCTTCCAAAACCCAATTTCTCCATCTATCTACCCGTCAGGATCTCCCAGCGGACTATCCCTTATTCTTCAACAATACAAAAATCAACCCTTCATCTTCTCTCAATATTCTTGGTGTCTCTTTTTCTTCTGCTCTCATTTGGAAGGACCATATTACCAGTCTTGCTAAGGCAGCCTCCCAGAAGCTGGGTGTGCTCAACCGCCTTAGGGGGTTCTTTTCCCCTGCACAGCTTCTTGCTCTGTACAGGGGCATAGTGCGCCCTTGTATTGAGTATTGTTCACATGTGTGGGAGGTTCCTCTCACACCGCTCTCCTAGACAAGGTTGAAAGGAAGGCCTTTCGTATCATTAACTCCCGTCCACTCACCAACCCTCTGCAATCTCTCTCTCTCCGCCGCAATGTTGCATCTCTCCCGCTATTCTATCGCTACTATAATAATCAGTGTTCCTCAGAGCTATCCCAGTGCATACCACCTCCTTTACGTAGGGCACGTGGTACCCGTCTTGCAACTCAATCCCACCCCTACTCTGTGCAACTCTCCAACCCAAGAGTGAAACTTTACTCTCAAACTTTCTTCTACTCAACAGCTGAGCTCTGGAACTCTCTCCCAGAATCAGTCTTTCCCGCTTCATATGACTTAAATTGCTTCAAACTCTGTGTGTCCAGGCATTTTGGCTCGAACGTCCCTTGATTTTGGCCCTGTCACTCTTTCAACTATGGGGGAGGCACTCGCTATAGGCAGTTATGCCTTTTGCCTCCCTCAATCACATAGAAAAAAAAAAAAAAAAATTGGAAATACTAAGACTCGCTGAAAAAAATCAGCTCTCTATGTGCGCGCGCGCGCGAGCGCAGAATTTCATTGCACTATATGAAATATCGACTAGTCATTGAAAAATTTTCAAATTTCCCGCAATTTTTTTCTGGCGTATCCTACAAGCATCCCCTACAACTATATGATCTAGTTTTCCCATATTGAATAATAGAAGGTGCTGAAAACAAATATATACCGGTAATATATATATATTTTTTGGTAGCCCAAATTTCGATATAAAAAAAATCGAATCTTGGGAAATATCAGAGATGCGGCCATTATCTAATCATATTACCGTTGCTATATAGTCCTATATAATTATACAGTAGTGTGTAGACGGGGAACAAAGCAGAGCAATATACAAAAATGTAGATGCACTTGGAGTTGCCAATATATGATCTCTGGAAATCGCAAACACTTTTAAAATCATACCTTTACTGACAATTTTGGGGAAAATAACTAAGTTTCTCCTTCAAGAGACGTTTTCTATTACTAAGCTGTTAGAGAAAACAAAGTGATATGGGATATCAATGTAAAAAATCTTGGAACATTGGCTCAACAGAAGACTTACCAAATATTTTTAAATAAGTCCATGATATTGGGGGCCATGGGGGGGGGGGGAGGGGGGGCATGGGATGTCATATGGATGTTTATGCCCTCATATGATAGTTTCTATTGTTTACAGAAGCCTTTTAGACAAACAACACAAACACAAAAATTGGGCTGAAGGGAAAACATTTTGTTGATTGGGGGGTGTGGTTGAGCCCCCTTTCGGGGGGGTTATGGATGCGATATGTTTTTTGTTTTGCCCTCCTATGCTATTCTCCTATGTTGAAAGACGCATTTTAGAAAAGAAAAAGAAAAATTAAATTTTTATTTCAAGGTTCAGCCCCTTGGTTCAGCCTCCCCATAATTATTAAGGAAGTTGCTGATGTAATAGCTCCCATTCTTTTACACTTATGTAACACATCTTTTGATACTGGTATATTCCCCGATCAACTAAAAATTGCCAAGGTAACCCCAATATATAAGACTGGGGAAAAAAGAGAATTTAAAAACTATAGACCAGTGTCAGTACTTCCAGCTTTAAGTAAAATACTAGAAAAGTTAATGTATATTAAAGAGACTGAATATTGCAAAAGTAACAATATATTGACGGAGTCCCAGTATGGGTTCAGGGATGATCGATCAACGGAATAAGCACTATTAACCTTTACCAATGATGTACTAACTTCATTTGACAATAGATGTTATACAATCGCCACTTGTTTAGATCTGTCTAAGGCATTTGATACGGTGGATCATAATATTTTTGTAATTAAGCTTGATCATTATGGAATCAGGGGTACTTTAAATGATTGGTTTCAATCGTATCTTAGGAACCGAAAACAATATGTAAACTATAATGACAATAAATCAACTACTAAAGATATTTTGTATGGTGTCCCACAGGGATCCATACTGGGACCTCTACTCTTTCTCTTATATATAAATGACATGGTAAACTCTAGTAGACAACTAAAATGTATTCTCTTCGCTGATGACAGTACTTTGTATGCGAGCCATCGAGACCTTCATTCCTTGACACAGATAGTAAACGATGAAGTAACGAACGTAAATAAATGGATCAGGAGTAACAAGCTAACATTAAATATTGCTAAATCAAACTTAATAAACTTTCATAGGAAAACTATACCTCATAATTCAGGGGAAATACAAATTAACAACACAATACTAAAAGAAGAAAAAGGCACGAAGTTTCTTGGAGTGATAATCGACAGACAACTGTCTTGGACCTTGCATATTGAAAATGTACGTACAAAAATATAAAAGCAATGCGGAATAATATATCTGACTCGTAATGTGTTGAACACTAAAGCCTTGCAATTTGTATATAATTCATTAGTATACCCTAATATGTTTTATTGCCATAGTGTGTGGGGCAATGTATGTAGCACTAAATTAAAACCACTTGTGACAGCACAAACCAAAAAGTAATAGGGACTATAACCTACAAATCAAGGTATGAACATACACATAACTTGTTTTTAAATCTTCGGTTGCTGAAATTTAGCGGTATAAATACATATTGCAGTGCTCTTTTCGTTTATAAATCACTAAACAACCTTATACGTAATAATCTATTCCGGTTCCGTGAAAATAATAGAAAATTTTAGATATAATTTAAGAGGAAACAATTTATTTGATATTCCATATATGAAGTCGAGACATTCACATATATCAATCGTGTATCATGGAGTGAAGGTCTGGAATGAATTGCCCTCAGAAATCAGAGAAAAATGTACACTATTTAGTTTTAAGAGACCTTTAAAGAATTTCCTGTTGATGTAAATGCATTAATCAGCAATTACTGTATGATCAAACCAATAATTTCACGAACAATATACTGTACTGTAAATGTTTGTATATGCATAATTAACTGTGTACGTGCATGTTTCTATATGCTTATATACGGTATAAGTGTGTGGAGTTGCATATGAATACATTCGTGTACTGTGTGTGTATAGTCATAGGTGTGGGTGTGTAGTCATGTGAATGTGAGGGTATAATTATAGCTATAATTTACATAGGTGTTTGACAAGGTATATGCTGATGTTTTTGTGAATGTGTTTTTGTGCGCGCATGTGTGTATATCATAAACTTATGATATTACCCTGTAAGCTATTTGTATATTGTTTAGAGTTTGTTAAAAACAAAACAAATATGTGGGAGTGTGAAATTGTATATGTGTATGTGTATGAACAATCGCTGTATTAATGTGAATGAATGCTCAGCTTGTCGGCTGATATGTTTACAATTGTTAATTGATATCTATAGTTGCCACCATCAGAGAAGTATTTAAATTAAGTGTGTAACATATACAGTAGGTGCCTTTTAAGAGAGTTAAACTCTCAAAGGGTTCTGCCAATATAACAATATTTGTTTATAATCCATTTGTATATACATGTTTTGGCTAAATACAATATTCTATTCTATTCTATTCTATTCTAAAAACAAAAATCTATTCCAACGTGTTTTTCGTCCTGATTCTAGTTATCACACGACAGTTGTATGCAGTTTAAGGAGGGTCTTTTAAAATCAACGGGGTACAGACTTTCATAATATATATGTTTTTAACTCTCACAGATTACTAATGAACTGGCTATAATCGTCTACAGATAGCCACTACTTTTGTATATTTAGTCGTCAAATACTAAAGGGGTTAGGCAAGTATGATAAGGCATTCTCGCTTTGTGTGTATTACTATTGTGTGTCAGTCATGTAGTGTATTCCCTAGATAGGCTTTCCTTTCACGAAGCCTTTGTGGGTACTGTGTTACAGGGGCCCACTTCGCATTATTTTCTCTTTCTCTTCCTCTATCTTTGGCTTGTATCCATTCGGCCCCATTCAGCCTACTGTTTTAAGACGTTTACTCCCATACAGGGGTCAATATATTCCTGGCCAGCGGTAGCGAGCCAGCATATGTATATCTTTGTTTTGACAGCAAGCTAAATTTGTACATTTTTCAATCGAAAAATGTCTCCGGCAAAGTCGTATATCTCCATACAATGATGGCTCGCTATCGCTCTCCAGGAAGAAATCGACACCTGGATTGGGATAAAGTTCTTAAAACAGTTGGCTGAATGGGGCCGAATGGATACAAGCCAGAGAAAGAGAGAAGAGGAGAGAAACAAAAACAAAGCAGGTGGCCCCCTTTAAAGAGGAAGCAAATATTGTTCATTATTAACACTTATTGGTTCTAGGAGTGCCCATTCAGGAATGCCAATTGTTTACATAGTACAGTCAATAATTGATGGTCTAGTTTATGTAAACAAGTATATATATATATATATATATTAGTATAGCCAGGTAATAGATTCTCTTTTAAACAGACGAGGTTAAAGGCAATAGCAGTTTCAGCATTCAGGATTTTATTGTTACAGCTTTCAATAGTTCTAACAATTTTCCTCTGGGGTTCAGAGATGAGGTACAACAGGTTAGCAAAATTCATGGTGGATCCAACGTTTCACAAGTAAACATCTTGCATCTTCAGGGAATGGAGAGGTAATGATTAGAATAAGGACAAAACAACATATTTATACAAAATTCGAGGATCAAGAATAGGTAGGTGGGCGGAGCTACTGGGTGTGGGGTGGCTGTTCATTGGTGAAAGGCAGTCTATTCGCGAGACGGGCACTAAATCTTATCGGTGGTTGGTTGTTGGCTGTGGGTGGCTGTGATTGGTTGGTGTTGTCAGTTGTGTGCTGAGCGCGGAAAGGTAAGGGAGGGGGGCACAGGGCGAGAGGAAGGGGGGCAGTATGCCTGTAGCGCTTGCCTGAAGGAAGAATTTGAAGGTCTTGTGTTTGGTTGTTGATGCTGGGGTTGAGTGTTTGGATGTATAGAGCTTCTAAAATAGCTAGTCTTCTGGGGTCTGATTCTTTGTCGAGTATGGTAGTTTGTTTGTCTAGGTCGGCGCGAGTTAGGGCAAGATGGTGGGGGGCTTGATAGTGATCTTTTATAGCGCCAGATTGAAGGTGGAGGGTTAGTCTCCATTCCCTGAAGATGCAAGATGTTTACTTGTGAAACGTTGGATCCACCATGAATTTTGCTAACCTGTTGTACCTCATCTCTGAACCCCAGAGGAAAATTGTTAGAACTATTGAAAGCTGTAACAATAAAATCCTGAATGCTGAAACTGCTATTGCCTTTAACCTCGTCTGTTAAAGGCAATAGCAGTTTCAGCATTAAGGATTTTATTGCCTTTAACCTCGTCTGTCTGGTGATGGGCTGGTCTATCAGAGTGAGACCTGAGCGATCTCTGCCATACCCATAGCTTACTCTGACTGTTCCTTTTACTTATATATTTTCTAGATCTCGAGTGACGGCGTCTCTTCCGTGGATTGACCTCCCAATCTACCAAGATTGGAAGCTAAAGCGTCACATTATTCCTTTGCCCCTCAACTTTCTCTTCAAAATTGCTGAGGGGCACAGGGCCCTGGGTGGGGCTTTGGTTTCCCGGGCGTTTACGCACCCTCTCAGCCCCCCGCCATGGAGTGGCTTCGGTCACCCAGGCTTTATTGTGGTCGGCAGGGAGGGTTCTGTGGGGTCGCTCGTTTATGGCCTTGGCCTTACTCGGGGCCTTGGGGCTGTTCGGCCAGGCAGCTTGGGGAACAACAACAACAACAACAACCTCGTCTGTTAAAAAGAGAATCTATTACCTGGCTATACTAACATAAAACTCCACAACGAGAATGCCAGACATCGTACTAGCACCCGCCAGTTTCGTGAAGAACTGATACGAGAGGAATTAGCTGAGAAACGAGAGACCACCACCAATCTCCGATATGAACGTGACGCCCTGCTACAGAAATGGGATGAAGAAGAAACCAACCCTAACCACATCAAAACAGAAATCAACCAAAAACTCCAACAACTCAAAGAACAACACAGACGACAAGCAGAGAACACTACCATCCAAAAACTCTCCCGTCTATATGGTGGAAACATAAAACTTCCCAAGCCAACTAAAGGATATATTAACCTCACCAACACCACCCTAACGCCGGACCAAGAAGACCTCCTGAACAAAGGCTTAAATTGTCACTACATTTACAAGCCGGGACCCCACCGAAAACGCCTTGAAATTGAAGTCCTACTGGATGACATCCTACGATCCCAGAAAGACGGCAAGATCACCACCACCCCAGCCCTACAACCCACCCTACTAGCAGAAGCCGCCAAAACCAGGAGATCCCACCAAAGCAAGCTCCTCAACAAACACCACTTCAAAGCCGCTAAACAACTTAAAGAGAACCCCAACATCATCATCCGACGAGCTGATAAGGCCTCCTGCCTTGTGATACACGGAAAAGAAGAATACCTACGGAAAATGGACGACATTCTTAGTGATAAAAACAAATTCAAAAGGATCACTCGCAATCCTACTGACGATATAAAAAGGAAAGCCAACACCACCATCACTGCTATCAACGCCAAAGCCGATGGCGTACACCTGAAGAAACTCATCGGCGAATTCACCCCAGGTTATGCTTACGGTACTATAAAAATCCACAAACCCGGGAACCCCCTCCGCCCCATCATATCACAGATCCCTACTGCTACCTACCAGACCGCCAAGGCCCTGAACAAACTCCTCACCCCTTTTGTTCCTCGGCAATACAACCTCAACTCTGCTTATGACTTCCTAGAAATTCTACGAGATGCCCCCCCTGCTAACGACCACATCATCGCCTCCCTCGACGTAGAGAGTTTGTTTACCAACATGCCCGTTGACAAGACCATAGATTTTATCCTACATCGAGTTTACCACTGCCCTAATACGCCCCCCCTGGACATCCCGGAGAAGGCCCTGAAGACGCTCTTGGAACTATGTACCAAGGAGTCCCCTTTCCTCAGCCCCCGCGGGAATATGTACCAGCAAATCGACGGTGTAGCGATGGGAAGCCCCCTGGGGGTCCTGTTCGCCAATTTCTTCATGGGAACTATCGAAGAGGAACTCCTGGCTGCCCACCGGCCCACTGTCTACTGCAGGTACATCGATGATATCTTCGTGCGGGTGAAGGACCTGGGCGAACTCAGGGACCTCCAGCAGCGCTTCATGGCCGCCTCCGGACTCAACTTCACATACGAAGAAACCACCGATGGACATCTACCCTTCCTCGACCTCCTTGTCTCCCTCCACGACAACGGCTTCAAAACTACAGTGTACACCAAACCTACTAACAATGGCCAATGTCTTAATGGGGAAAGTGAATGCCCTAAACGATACCATCAGTCCACCATCGCCGCCTATGTCAGGAGAGCCCTCACCCATTGCACCACCTGGAATGACACACACAATGAATTGGAAAGGCTCACCCAGGTCCTAGCCAACAATGGGTATTCCAACACTGACGTCACCAATGCCATCAACCACCACCTAGAAAAATGGTACAAACAAGACCCCACTAGCACCAACCCGGCCAATGACATTACATTTTTCTACAGAAACTACATATCTTCCGACCACACAACAGACGAATCCATTATGAAAGAAATAATCCACAAAAACGTCCTCCCCACCAACCCTGACAATAAAATGAAACTCATTATTTACTACAAATCTCCTAAGACCTCCAACCTTGTCCTCCGTAACCGCCCCATTTCCACCAACCAACCAAAAGACGATCATGTTATATACCAGCATATTTGCACCTCTGGGGACTGTGGACCCCTATCCTATGTTGGAATGACACAGACTCGCCTTTCCCGTCGACTAACCCTCCACCTTCAATCTGGCGCTATAAAAGATCACTATCAAGCCCCCCACCATCTTGCCCTAACTCGCGCCGACCTAGACAAACAAACTACCATACTCGACAAAGAATCAGACCCCAGAAGACTAGCTATTTTAGAAGCTCTATACATCCAAACAGTCAACCCCAGCATCAACAACCAAACACAAGACCTTCAAATTCTTCCTTCAGGCAAGCGCTACAGGCATACTGCCCCCCTTCCTCTCGCCCTGTGCCCCCCTCCCTTACCTTTCCGCGCTCAGCACACAACTGACAACACCAACCAATCACAGCCACCCACAGCCAACAACCAACCACCGATAAGATTTAGTGCCCGTCTCGCGAATAGACTGCCTTCCACCAATGAACAGCCACCCCACACCCAGTAGCTCCGCCCACCTACCTATTCTTGATCCTCGAATTTTGTATAAATATGTTGTTTTGTCCTTATTCTAATCATTACCTCTCCATTCCCTGAAGATGCAAGATGTTTACTTGTGAAACGTTGGATCCACCATGAATTTTGCTAACCTGTTGTACCTCATCTCTGAACCCCAGAGGAAAATTGTTAGAACTATTGAAAGCTGTAACAATAAAATCCTGAATGCTGAAACTGCTATTGCCTTTAACCTCGTCTGTTTAAAAGAGAATATATATATATATGTATATATATATATATATATATATATATATATATATATATATATATATATATATATATATATACACACAGTATATATTTATACTGTATATATAATTTTTTATATACACTGTATATATATATATACAGTATATATATATATATATATATATATATATATAGTGAGAGAGAGAGATAGATATACACTGTCTCTCTTTTCTGTATAAATAATAATACATATACTGTAGATCAATACAGTTATAGGTGTGTATCCAACTATACTTTTAACATGTATTATTAAATAGTATTGATCATAACACTAATAACGCCCCATTGCAATTAATAAGTACAGTAGTGAGCATATATGATAACACCAATTAATAAGTACAGTAATGAGCATATATGATAACACCAATTAATAAGTACAGTAGTGAGCATATATGATAACACCAATTAATAAGTACAGTAGTGAGCATATATGATAACACCAATTAATAAGTACAGTAGTGAGCATATATGATAACACCAATTAATAAGTACAGTAGTGAGCATATATGATAACACCAATTAATAAGTACAGTAGTGAGCATATATGATAACACCAATTAATAAGTACAGTAGTGAGCATATATGATAACACCAATTAATAAGTACAGTAGTGAGCATATATGATAACACCAATTAATAAGTACAGTAGTGAGCATATATGATAACACCAATTAATAAGTACAGTAGTGAGCATATATGATAACACCAATTCGAATCTTTGAACCTTTAAGGGAGCCCACCTCGCTTGTTTTCTCTTTATCTCCCTCTCTTTTTTATTTGTATCCACTCGGCCCCATTCAGCCTACTGTGTTTAGGAGGTTTATCCCCATCCAGGTGTCTATTTTCCTGGCGAGTGGTAGCGAGCCAGCAAATATATTTTTTTGTTTTGACAGCAGGCTCAATTTGTACATTTTTCGATAGAAAAATTTCTCCGGCGAAGCCAGTTTTCTCCATACAATGCTGACTCGCTATCGCTCGCCAGGAAGAAATCGACACCTGGATGGGGATAAACTTCTTAAAACAGTTGGCTGAATGGGGCCGAATGGATACAAGCCAAAGAAAGAGAGAAAAGGAGATAAAGATAAAAAAAAGCCGGTGACCCCCCTTAAAATAAAGTGTTGAAGCATCTGGGCTACAAGAAAAACAATTGTCTCATTTGTGTTCAATATTGATCCAAATAGGTGTGTTGCTGCTTATGCTCTTGACTGTACACGTTAATAATTTGGTACTCCACACATTATGATCATAACAGTACTTTAAAATTATATTCGATTGCAATTTCTATTGCGAAACGTTGTAAAGTAGTTTAGTTTAAGTGTTCGACCTGTGTGTGTGTGTGTTTGTGTGTGTGTGTGTGTGTGTGTGTGTGTGTGTGTGTGTGTGTGGAGACATAAGGCAAAGCTTCCTATTACAAGTGTGTTCCCCAAAGTTGAAAGATTGAATAAGAGCCAAATTTTAGGTACTTTGGAATCATAATGTCTGGACACACGGAGCCTGAACCAGTTTAAATCATAGGATAAGGGAAAGAGTTCTAAAGCTCACTTGAGTAGATAGGAGACTGGGAAAAACGGTTCACTCTTTGGTTAAAATGCCTAATTATCATCCAAGGGTCGTCACATTCTTTATAGTCTGGCAACTGTTAGACGAGTTTATACAGCTTAGGAAGGACCTCTAGCAATAATACGGCTTCAAACTATCCCAACGACCACATATCCTTCCTAAGCTGCATAATATCGTCTAAATATAGTTAGATTAAAATATAGCACGTCGCTGGTACTCAAAGGGTTAAAATGCCTAATAATCTTCCAAGGGCCGTCACATTTGTAGTAACAAATTAATACACCCAGAAGAATACAGAGGGAACCAACCTGGCAGTGGGTGAGTTGAGGTGGTGCACAGGCGCCTGAGTAGATACTCGTGCGTCTATACAGGTATCTATATGTATATATAATAAGTTATAATATAATAATATAATAATATAATATAATAATATAATATAATTATAATATAATATAAGTTATATATAATTAAGTTATTATATATACATATAGATACCTGTATAGACGCACGAGCATCTACTCAGGCGCCTGTGGGTGGTGTTAAGGGAAGCTTAATAAGGTGAGGCTGCATGGAGACTGTTGAAGTTATGGGAAGATGGGGCGTTTTTCTGGTCCCCTTTCTTCCTCGTGTTAAGCCTCATTTATTATGAGATTAGAAGACATTCGGCCCATTAGTTTGGCGATTTTAACACCTTTTGCCCCATTTAGTTGTCAAATTTAAGACCTTTCGTGCCATTTAGATGTCGATTATTTCCTGGCGAGTGATAGCGAGCCTGAAATTCTAAGAGGAACCTGTCTTCGGCCGGGATATTTTTCTGCAGAAAAATGTAAAAATTTATCTTGAAGCGGGGTCTAAGGGGTGTTTTTCTAAGCTTGATGGAGGTCTAGCGAGAAAACTAAGAAATAAAGGAATACATTAATTGATAGACAAAAAAAAATAAAAAAATAAATAAATAAATAAAAAAATAAATAAATAAAACAGACCGGTCCGTCTCCCCTTATTAAATGCCTGAACAATGGCATATTTACTGTGATCTGGGTTAACTACTATTGTTTATAGTACGAAATTGCTACACTCAACCCGCGTTTGTTTTATCTTCAGTGACCGTGCAGAATAAGTGGATTTGGGAGTGAACAAATAAATAAATTGCGTCCGTATATATATATATATATACACTGTATATATATATACAGTATATATTATATATAAATATACTGTATATATTTTTTTTTTTATTTCTATGTGAATGAAGGAGACAAAAGGCATAACTGCCTGCAGCGAGTGCCTCCCCCAGATTTGAAAGAGTGACAGGGCCAAAATCAAGGGACGTTCGAGTTAAAATGCCTGGACACACGGAGTTTGAAGCAATTTAAGTCATAGGAAGAGGAAAGACTGATTCTGGGAGAGAGTTCCAAAAGCTCAGCAGTTGAATAGAAGAAAGTCTGAGAATAGCATTTCACTCTTGGGTTGGAGAGTTGCACAGAGAAGGGGTGGGATTGTGTTGCAAGGCAGGTACTACGTACCCTACGTAGAAGAGGTGGTATACACTGGGAAAACTCCGAGGAACACTGATTATTGTAGTAGCGATAGAATAGTGAGAGATATGCAACATTGTGGCAAAGAGAGAGAGATTGCAGAGAGTTGGTGAGTGGACGAGAGTTAATGATACGAAAGGCTTTCCTTTCTACTTTGTCTAGGAGTCCGGTGTGAGAGGACCCTCCCCACACATGTGAACAATACTCAATACAAGGACGCACTGTGCCCCTGTACAGAGCAAGAAGCTGTGCACGGGTAAAGAACCCCTTGAGGCAGTTGAGCACACCCAGCTTCTGGGAGGCTGCATTAGCGAGACTGGTAATATGGTCTTTTCAAGTGAGAGCAGAAGAAAAAGAGACACTGAGGACATTGAGAGAAGATGAACGGTTGATTTTTTGTGTTGTTGAAGAATAAGGGATAGTCCTCTTGAAGTTCTTGATGGGTAGTAAGATGGACATATTGAGTTTTGGAAGCATTAAATGTAACAAGGTTTTCTCTACCCCAATTGGAAATAGAAACTAGATCAGAAGATAAGTATTGTATGGCTTCATTACATTTGCTTTTGAGGAACTGCTGGCTGGGGCGTTCTGGAACACTAATTGAGTGGTGTAAGGTAGAGTCGTCTGCATATGAATGGATGGGACTGGATGTACAGTTGAGAAGATTATTTATGAAAATTAGAAAGAGAATAGGAGATAGGACAGAACCCTGAGGAACACCGGAGTTGATAGGATGAGGAAATGAGCGATGGCCGTCCACAACCGCAGCTATGGAACGGCCGGAAAGAAAATTAGAGATAAAGGCACAGCTGGAGGGACAGAAACCGAAGGAGGGCAGTTTGGAAATTAAATGTTTGTGCCAGACTCTATCGAAGGCCTTCGATATGTCTAGTGCAAAAAAAAAAAAAAAAAAAAAAAAAATATTATATATATATATATATATATATATATATATATATATATATATATATATATATATATATATAAATTATATATATATATATATATATATATCAAGTATATACATTATATATACTGTATATCCAGTATATGCAATATATATATATATATATATATATAGACACAATACATACCAGACAGCAACAGATATTGATGCAGATACTTGGTACCCACTTCAGAGTAAATATGTGTCTTGTATAGTCAGCATTACATCACAAGGTACCTACAGCTTACAACAGAGATAAATCGTCATTCTCACCTTTCGTATTTTCCATTCGGAATCAAGAAGAGCCGAGAGGGCCTGATCCAATTTATCTTCATTGATGTCAGCAGAGTATATCGAACAAGCATTTATGTTAATTTGTTTGTTGACATATTCTAACTGCTTTGCAAGTAGGTTTATAGTTTTCTCAGATAGTTCAAGTGGTATGAATGTATCCAGGAAAAAGAAACAAATTATAAATGAATTGGCCACAATTTCAATACCTGACGTCATGCCCATTATGTTATATCCATATAATACCAAAAAGATATCAAGCCCCAGTAATCCACAGGTGAAGGCCAGAAACAATTTGTGTTTATACCAATTTTGCCTCGGCTTCCAACGTGTATCTTTATCCGCACCCAAATCATCTATCATATCCGCCATCTTGCTGCTGCGGATCATCATAATTACAGGCAGGAATGCAGTGGTCGCAAATAATAAGCCGCTACTGTACACGAATGCTATAGTCTCTACTTCTGATGTCAGCAGAGGGGTGAGCGCCTTCGTCAAAACAAATATGGATCCAGTAATCATAATTATATGGATGACTATAGACCATAGTAGCAGCTTCATGTTAAATGTTGGCTTCTGGTCGACGTCCTTAGATGTCGTGTAAGGAAAGGCCCCAATAAGTTGCAGGCCCAAGATCAATAGTCGCCAGGAGAGAGGCCCAAAATCACTGTCTTGTGGTAGATGCATCCCTACAATTTATCTGTCTCAGCGATGGTGGATGTTTAGCCAGCAATTGCTTTTGTTTTGTCTTGTCTTTCAGTACTGAGCGAACTTCCTGCCTGTTCTCTAGCCACGTACACACTGAGGCGATTTCCTGCTACACAATAAGGGAGCCCACCTCGCTTGTTTTCTCTTTCTCTCTCCTCTCTCTTCGACTTGTATCCATTCGGCCCCGTTCAGCCTACTGTTTTAAGACATTTACCCCCATCCATGTGTCAATATTTTCCTGGCGAGCGGTAGCGAGCCAGCTTATATATATTCATGTTTTGACAGCAAACTAAATTTGTACATTTTTCGATAGAAAAATTTCTCCGGCGAAGCTGGATTTCTCCATACAATGCTGGGCTTGCTATCGCTCGCCAAGAAGAAATCGACACCTGGATGGGGATAAACGTCTTAAAACAGTTGGCTGAATGGGGCCGAATGGATACAAGCCAGAGAAAGAGAGAAAAGGAGAGAAAGACAAAAGAAAAACTGGTGACCCCCCTTAATAAATAATAAATACTTTGTAAACACTCTTTCAGTCCGACCACGTTCTATGTTTGTAATAATAATTGATTATAAGACATCCGTGTTTACCTCTCTGATCAAGTCTCTCCTTTCATCGAACTAATGGGTCCACAGCGTTGAAGAGCAAGCAAATATACTACTTGTACGTGCTTAAGGGGGGATGGAGGTATATACTACTTGTACGTGCTTAAGGGGGGATGGAGGTATATACTACTTGTACGTGCTTAAGGGGGGATGGAGGTATATACTACTTGTACGTGCTTAAGGGGGGATGGAGGTATATACTACTTGTACGTGCTTAAGGGGGGATGGAGGTATATACTACTTGTACGTGCTTAAGGGGGGATGGAGGTATATACTACTTGTACGTGCTTAAGGGGGGATGGAGGTATATACTACTTGTACGTGCTTAAGGGGGGATGGAGGTATATACTACTTGTACGTGCTTAAGGGGGGATGGAGGTATATACTACTTGTACGTGCTTAAGGGGGGATGGAGGTATATACTACTTGTACGTGCTTAAGGGGGGATGGAGGTATATACTACTTGTACGTGCTTAAGGGGGGATGGAGGTATATACTACTTGTACGTGCTTAAGGGGGGATGGAGGTATATACTACTTGTACGTGCTTAAGGGGGGATGGAGGTATTTGTTTGCTCATTTGTGTATATTTGTTTTATGTTTTTAAGTTTCGTCCGTAGATCTCAATCAAGCTAATTAAAACACCCGCCCAAGACCCTCCTTCAAGATACATTTGTACATTTTCGATAGCAAACATGTACCCTTCTTAAATTACAGGCTCGCTTTCGCTCGTCAGGAAAAAATCGACACCTAAATGACACGAACAGTCTTAATATTGAGAGAGAATTGGGACGAAAAGTCTTAAATTCGCAGAACTAATGGGCCGACCGTACTAATATCTGAAAACTAATGGGGCAAAGCATGAGGAAGAAGGGGGGCCAGAAAAGCGACCCATCTCCCCTTAAGTTACTACAAGATTACCAATATACTTCTTTCACTGGCTTAAGGGGGGTGACCTGCTTTTTTTTTCTTCTCTGGGTTGTATCTATTCGGACCCACTCAGCCCACTATTTTAAGACGTTTATCCCCATCCACGTGTCGATTTATACCTGGTGAGCGACAGCGAGTAACCATATATTGGATAATGAGTTAGACAGCTGGCTAAATTTGTACATTTTTCGATAGAAAAATATCTCCGGCGAAGCCGGATTTCTTCATAAAATGCAGGCTCGCTATCACTCGCCAGGAAAAAATCGACACCTGGATGGGAATAAAAGTCTTAAAACAGTAAGCTGAATAGGGCCGAATGGATACAACCAAGAAAGAGAAAAAAGCAGTTCACCCCTCTTAAAAAGCATGTGACTCCCCTTAATGTACTTCTGGTCTATATTATTCTAAATCCAATATACTATCCAACATATCTTTATCTACCTATTATATGATTACATCAGCGATTTGTAACATATTATATATATGCTATATGAGTCTATTTGGTTATCTAATTATATCCATATATCTAACACCACTATGTTAACCCCTTCTATACCGGTCACATCTTTATCATTTTATCTATCTATCTATTGCCGGACGCCTTACTCCCCTTACGAGGGTGGCCATACACAGAATGCCCCCAAGCGGACCCATTCCCTGTGAGAGGGACAACCCGAGCCAGTTTAGTGAAGGACTTACAGGATTGACCACTCAATTTAGGATCCGTCCGACTCCGAGGCCCTCTGTGTATCATTTTATTCTGGCTACTATTAGACGAATTTAGTAAGTTTAAAAAATGGCCTTCAGCAATTAACACGCTTCGAACTATCTCGCTTAACCCTTATATATTTCAGATCTGTCGTAAACTGCACAAAAACGTCTAAATATAGCTAGAATAAATGTAAAAGGACGTGGCCGGTACATAAAGGGTTAAGATGATTATATTAATACACATTACATATACTTGTATACATTATAGGCCAACATGAAACTTAATACACATTACATAGACTTGTATACATTATAGGCCAACATGAAACTTAATACACATTACATAGACTTGTATACATTATAGGCCAACATGAAACTTAATACACATTACATAGACTTGTATACATTATAGGCCAACATGAAACTTAATACACATTACATAGACTTGTATACATTATAGGCCAACATGAAACTTAATACACATTACATAGACTTGTATACATTATAGGCCAACATGAAACTTAATACACATTACATAGACTTGTATACATTATAGGCCAACATGAAACTTAATACACATTACATAGACTTGTATTCATTATAGGCCAACATGAAACTTAATACACATTACATAGACTTGTATACATTATAGGCCAACATGAAACTTAATACAAATTACATAGACTTGTATACATTATAGGCCAATATGAAACTTAATACACATTACATAGACTTGTATACATTATAGGCCAACATGAAACTTAATACACATTACATAGACTTGTATACATTATAGGCCAACATGAAACTTAATACACATTACATAGACTTGTATACATTATAGGCCAACATGAAACTTAATACACATTACATAGACTTGTATACATTATAGGCCAACATGAAACTTAATACACATTACATAGACTTGTATACATTATAGGCCAACATGAAACTTAATACACATTACATAGACTTGTATACATTATAGGCCAACATGAAACTTAATACACATTACATAGACTTGTATACATTATAGGCCAACATGAAACTTAATACACATTACATAGACTTGTATACATTATAGGCCAACATGAAACTTAATACACATTACATAGACTTGTATACATTATAGGCCAACATGAAACTTAATACACATTACATAGACTTGTATACATTATAGGCCAACATGAAACTTAATACACATTACATAGACTTGTATACATTATAGGCCAACATGAAACTTAATACACATTACATAGACTTGTATACATTATAGGCCAACATGAAACTTAATACACATTACATAGACTTGTATACATTATAGGCCAACATGAAACTTAATACACATTACATAGACTTGTATACATTATAGGCCAACATGAAACTTAATACACATTACATAGACTTGTATACATTATAGGCCAACATGAAACTTAATACACATTACATAGACTTGTATACATTATAGGCCAACATGAAACTTAATACACATTACATAGACTTGTATACATTATAGGCCAACATGAAACTTAATACACATTACATAGACTTGTATACATTATAGGCCAACATGAAACTTAATACACATTACATAGACTTGTATTCATTATAGGCCAACATGAAACTTAATACACATTACATAGACTTGTATACATTATAGGCCAACATGAAACTTAATACACATTACATAGACTTGTATACATTATAGGCCAACATGAAACTTAATACACATTACATAGACTTGTATTCATTATAGGCCAACATGAAACTTAATACACATTACATAGACTTGTATACATTATAGGCCAACATGAAACTTAATACACATTACATAGACTTGTATACATTATAGGCCAACATGAAACTTAATACACATTTCATAGACTTGTATACATTATAGGCCAACATGAAACTTAATCTGTTTGTACTTTAAGGGGGCCAACCTCGCTTTTTTTTTCTCTCTCTCAATCTCTCTTTGGCTTTTATCCATTTGGCCCCATTCAGCCTACTGTTTTAAAACGTTTACCCCCATCCAGGTGTCAATATTTTTCTGGCAAGCGGTAGCGAGCCAGCACATATATATTTTGTTTTGACAGCAAGCTAAATTTGTACATTTTTCGATAGAAAAATGTTTCCGGCGAAGCGGGATTTCTCCATACAATGCTGGCACGCTATCGCTCGCCAGGAAGAAATCGACACCTAGATGGGGATAAACGTCTTAAAACAGTTGGCTGAATGGAGCCGAATGGATACAAACCAGAGAAAAAGAAACAGTAGGGGATCCCCCTTAAAGTGTATTGTGATTGCTATGCCAACTGAGCATTTATATAATACTAGGTTGTGTATTCTAGATATACAGTACAGTCAGATACACAGCTCCTCCCCTCATTACTGCACATTAGGGGGGAAGGGTTTATCTATTGGTCGAATTATTTACTTATTCATTATTATTTTTTAGTTTCCTCCCTAGACCTCCATGAAACTTTAAAAAAATTACATCCCCTAGATAAATGTGTGCATTTTTTGGTACAAAAATGTCCTGGCCGAAGGCCGGTTTCTCCTAAAATACAGGTTCTCTATCGCTCGCCAGGAAAATATTGACGTCTAAGGGGCACGAAAGGCCTTGAAATCGACAAAAAATGCCGCTAAAAGTTTAAAAATCGCCAAACTAATGGGCCTACCGTCTTAAAATCGAATAACTAATGGGGTTAAACATGAGGGAGAAGGGGAGCATAACAAAACAAACCATACCCCCTTAAGCAATTGTATCTCTCCTTTCTTTAATTTCGCCTACAATGTTTTATGCAGTTTTTCGAGCAATAAAGCTTTCATCAGCTTTCGTGTTGATGTCAGTCAATACGTAAATGAGAGGGTACTTTAATTGGCTCCTGATTGTACAGTAGACTGAGGCCATCTTTGTTAAGGGGGGATGGCCGTATTTATTTGCTCATCTGTATATTTTTTTATAATTTTGTGTTTGTTTGTTTTATTCCTCCCAAGATCTCCATCAAGCTTAAGGGGGTAGTGCTTGTTTTTTGGTCTATATATTTACCTATTATTGTATTTATTAGTTTCCTCTCTAGATCTCCATCAAGCTTAAATAAATACCCCCACAAGACCCTCCTTCAAGATAAGGTTGTAAATTTTTCGATAAAAAAATGTCCCGGCCGAAGGCTGTTTCCTCTTAAATTAATGGCTCGCTATCGCTCGCCAGGGAGAAATCGACACCTAAATGGCAGACAAAGTGTTAATATTGACAAATCAATGGGTCGAAAGATTAAACAACAGCCAAACTACTAACCCGAACGTCATAACATCTGAACACTAATGGGGCTAAACATAAGGAAGAAAGGGGACCAGAACAATGACCCATCTCCCCTTAACGACGAAACGAATATCCGATCATACATCAGATTCCATTTAAGGGGAGTCAGTTGGTTTTTCGAGTCCTCCTCCTCCCTCATGTTTAGCCCAATTAGTTATGAGATTTGAAGACATTCGCCCCATTAGTTTGGCGATTCTCAGACCTTTTGCCAAATTTCTTTGCCAATATTAAGACCTTTCGGGCCATTTAGGTGTCGATTTTTATTCTGGCGAGCGATAGCGAGCCTGTATTTGAAGAGGAATCGGCCTTCGGCCAGGACATTTTTCAACCGAAAAATGTACAAATTTATAACGAAGGGGGGTCTTGTGGGTTTTTTTAATAGTTTGATAGAGGTTTAGAGAGCAAACTAAACCCCCTCCTTAAACCATTGAGCCGAACCAGTAAATTATGCCGCACAATACCGTCTGAGCTCCCTTAATCCAAGAAGATCGCTCTGTTCAGTACGATGGCCCGCCCCTCTCTTATTGTTCAGTACAATGGCCCGCCCCTCTCTTATTGTTCAGTACAATGGCCCGCCCCTCTCTTATTGTTCAGTACGATGGCCCGCCCCTCTCTTATTGTTCAGTACGATGGCCCGCCCCTCTCTTATTGTTCAGTACGATGGCCCGCCCCTCTCTTATTGTTCAGTACGATGGCCCGCCCCTCTCTTATTGTTCAGTACGATGGCCCGCCCCTCTTTCATTGTTCAGTACGATGGCCCGCCCCTCTCTTATTGTTCAGTACGATGGCCCGCCCCTCTCTTATTGTTCAGTACGATGGCCCGCCCCTCTCTTATTGTTCAGTACGATGGCCCGCCCCTCTCTTATTGTTCAGTACGATGGCCCGCCCCTCTCTTATTGTTCAGTACGATGGCCCGCCCCTCTCTTATTGTTCAGTACGATGGCCCGCCCCTCTCTTATTGTTCAGTACGATGGCCCGCCCCTCTCTTATTGTTCAGTACGATGGCCCGCCCCTCTCTTATTGTTCAGTACGATGGCCCGCCCCTCTCTTATTGTTCAGTACGATGGCCCGCCCCTCTCTTATTGTTCAGTACGATGGCCCGCCCCTCTCTTATTGTTCAGTACGATGGCCCGCCCCTCTCTTATTGTTCAGTACGATGGCCCGCCCCTCTTATTGTTCAGTACGATGGCCCGCCCCTCTCTTATTGTTCAGTACGATGGCCCGCCCCTCTCTTATTGTTCAGTACGATGGCCCGCCCCTCTCTTATTGTTCAGTACGATGGCCCGCCCCTCTCTTATTGTTCAGTACGATGGCCCGCCCCTCTCTTATTGTTCAGTTCAGTACGATGGCCCGCCCCTCTCTTATTGTTCAGTACGATGGCCCGCCCCTCTCTTATTGTTCAGTACGATGGCCCGCCCCTCTCTTATTGTTCAGTACGATGGCCCGCCCCTCTCTTATTGTTCAGTACGATGGCCCGCCCCTCTCTTATTGTTCAGTACGATGGCCCGCCCTCTATTGTTCAGTACGATGGCCCGCCCCTCTCTTATTGTTCAGTACGATGGCCCGCCCCTCTCTTATTGTTCAGTACGATGGGCCGCCCCTCTCATATTGTTCAGTACGATGGCCCGCCCCTCTCTTATTGTTCAGTACGATGGCCCGCCCCTCTCTTATTGTTCAGTACGATGGCCCGCCCCTCTCTTATTGTTCAGTACGATGGCCCGCCCCTCTCTTATTGTTCAGTACGATGGCCCGCCCCTCTCTTATTGTTCAGTACGATGGCCCGCCCCTCTCTTATTGTTCAGTACGATGGCCCGCCCCTCTCTTATTGTTCAGTACGATGGCCCGCCCCTCTCTTATTGTTCAGTACGATGGCCCGCCCCTCTCTTATTGTTCAGTACGATGGCCCGCCCCTCTCTTATTGTTCAGTACGATGGCCCGCCCCTCTCTTATTGTTCAGTACGATGGCCCGCCCCTCTCCTATTGTTCAGTACGATGGCCCGCCCCTCTCTTATTGTTCAGTATGATGGCCCGCCCCTCTCTTATTGTTCAGTACGATGGCCCGCCCCTCTCTTATTGTTCAGTATGATGGCCCGCCCCTCTCTTATTGTTCAGTACGATGGCCCGCCCCACTCTTATTGTTCAGTACGATGGCCCGCCCCTCTCTTATTGTTCAGTACGATGGCCCGCCCCTCTCCTATTGTTCAGTACGATGGCCCGCCCCTCTCTTATTGTTCAGTACGATGGCCCGCCCCTCTCTTATTGGGCAGTACGATGGCCCGCCCCTCTCTTATTGTTCAGTACGATGGCCCGCCCCTCTCTTATTGTTCAGTACGATGGCCTGCCCCTCTCTTATTGTTCAGTACGATGGCCCGCCCCTCTCTTATTGTTCAGTACGATGGCCGGCCCCTCTCTTATTGTTCAGTACGATGGCCCGCCCCTCTCTTATTGTTCAGTACGATGGCCCGCCCCTCTCTTATTGTTCAGTACGATGGCCCGCCCCTCTCTTATTGTTCAGTACGATGGCCCGCCCCTCTCTTATTGTTCAGTACGATGGCCCGCCCCACTCTTATTGTTCACTACGATGGCCCGCCCCTCTCTTATTGTTCAGTACGATGGCCCGCCCCTCTCTTATTGTTCAGTACGATGGCCCGCCCCTCTCTTATTGTTCAGTACGATGGCCCGCCCCTCTCTTATTGTTCAGTATGATGGCCCGCCCCACTCTTATTGTTCAGTACAATGGCCCGCCCCTCTCTTATTGTTCAGTACGATGGCCCGCCCCTCTCTTATTGTTCAGTGCGATGGCCCGCCCCTCTCTTATTGTTCAGTAGGATGGCCCGCCCCTCTCTTATTGTTCAGTACGATGGCCCGCCCCTCTCTTATTGTTCAGTACGATGGCCCGCCCCTCTCTTATTGTTCAGTACGATGGCCCGCCCCTCTCTTATTGTTCAGTACGATGGCCCGCCCCTCTCGTATTGTTCAGTACGATGGCCCGCCCCTCTCTTATTGTTCAGTACGATGGCCCGCCCCTCTCTTATTGTTCAGTACGATGGCCCGCCCCTCTCTTATTGTTCAGTACGATGGCCCGCCCCTCTCTTATTGTTCAGTACGATGGCCCGCCCCTCTCTAATTGTTCAGTACGATGGCCCGCCCCTCTCTTATTGTTCAGTACGTTGGCCCGCCCCTCTCTTATTGTTCAGTACGATGGCCCGCCCCTCCCTTATTGTTCAGTACGATGGGCCGCCCCACTCTTATTGTTCAGTACGATGGCCCGCCCCTCTCTTATTGTTCAGTACGATGGCCCGCCCCTCTCTTATTGTTCAGTATGATGGCCCGCCCCTCTCTTATTGTTCAGTACGATGGCCCGCCCCTCTCTTATTGTTCAGTACGATGGCCCGCCCCACTCTTATTGTTCAGTACGATGGCCCGCCCCTCTCTTATTGTTCAGTGCGATGGCCCGCCCCTCTCTTATTGTTCAGTGCGATGGCCCGCCCCTCTCTTATTGTTCAGTACGATGGCCCGCCCCTCTCTTATTGTTCAGTACGATGGCCCGCCCCTCTCTTATTGTTCAGTACGATGGCCCGCCCCTCTCTTATTGTTCAGTACGATGGCCCGCCCCTCTATTATTGTTCAGTACGATGGCCCGCCCCTCTCTTATTGTTCAGTACGATGGCCCGCCCCTCTCTTATTGTTCAGTATGATGGCCCGCCCCTCTCTTATTGTTCAGTACGATGGCCCGCCCCTCTATTATTGTTCAGTACGATGGCCCGCCCCTCTCTTATTGTTCAGTACGATGGCCCGCCCCTCTCTTATTGTTCAGTACGATGGCCCGCCCCTCTCTTATTGTATGGCTAAGTATAGACGATGTTATTCAATTTTAGATGGTTCTCAAATTGTCATGGAGCTAAGAAGTAAGCATCTTTCTCTTCCTAAGCCATAGACCAAACATTTTCACGTAGCTCGAGTAAGATGATTTCAATATTCAGCTTATCAATATGATCGAAATACAAGCAGTTTTATCATGAATTCAGCTATTGCATTACCAAGCCCACCACGCTTCACATCACCAGCAAATCACAACCCAACCCTTAAGGGGGGAGGGTTTATAAATTTGTTCATGTATTTATTGATTGAATATTGTTTTAGTTTCCTCCCAAGAACTCCATCAAGCTTAACAAAACATTCGCAAGATCCTGCTTCTCGATAAATTTGTATATTTTTCGCTAGAAAAATTACCCGGCCTTACTCCCAAATTACAGGCTCGCTATCGCTTGCCAGGAAAAAATCGACACCTAAATGGCACAAAAGGTATTAATATTGACACAGAAATGGGGCGAAAAGTCTTTAATTCGCCAAACTAGTTGGCCAAGCGACTTAAAATCTGTAAACTAATGGGGCTAAGCATGAGGAAGAAAGGGAACCAGAAAAAAACACCACCCACCTCGCTTCGCCTGGCCCGCAAATCAAGCCCCCCCTCACCCCCCCTGCAGCCTGTACCCCCACTCGGCCCATTAATTGCCAGCCAATAACCTCGTCAACAATGGGAATACTCCGGAGCTAAAGGCGGTGTCACACGAGCGATTTTCCCGTCACTTTTTATGAGCAATTGTAATCTGGCAGGCTTGACATTTCAGTTACATCAGAAATCAGCCACCTAACATAATCTACCGTCAGTCTAGTTCCCGATCCCAGTGTAAAAATGCCTCAAAATAAAACAAGAAAAACTTGTTCATCGAAAATTGCCGGTAAAAGCGCTCGTGTGACACCAGCTTACCTTCGGCAACTAACTTCGGAACAGCGGCCATCAAAGTAAGAAGCCGGGGTAGCAAGTTGTCTTTATGCAACCGTGTTTGGCAAGTTTGTGTATTTATGGCAACACCGTATATAGCCCTTCACTGCCTAGCTAATTGTTCATATTAGGGAACAAATTGTGGCTTTTTATTTTGGAAACTCTCTGGTACTGAAGCGAATCCTCCTGTTGATGCATTGCCAGATATTTCATTTAACCCTTTGCGTACTTTTACCGTCTCTTTTATTTGATTTCAGCTAAATTTATTCGGTTTTATGAAGCTTATGAAGGATATAATGTAGCTAAAATAATTAATTTAGACAGTCTGTAGCCTTGTAATGGGTAGACGTCCTTCCTAAGCTGAACACAATCTTTTAATCATTGCCAGAATATAATTTAAAGGATGTCACCGGTACTGAATGTGTTAAGGGGGGTGATCCGTTTTTTGTTTTCTCCTTTTCTCTTTTTCTCTGGCTTGTATCCATTCGGCCTCATTCGGCCTACTGTTTAAAGACGTTTGGCCCCATCCAGGTGTCGATTTATTCCTGGCGAGCGATAGCGAGCCAGCATTGTATGGAGAAATCCAGCTTTGTCGTAGACAGTTTTCTATCGAAAAATAATAAAGAATTAGCCTGCTGACAAAAACATAAAGACAATATGCTGGCTCGCTACCGCTCGACAGGACAAATTCGACACCTGGATGGGGATAAACGTCTTAACACAGTAGGCTGAATACAACCCTGAGAGAGAGGGAGAGAGAGAACAAAAAACGAGGTGGGCCCCCTAAAGCAGTTGAAGAAGTCAGAAAGGTCCGGAAACTAGACATAGAGTGTGCAGTCCATAGGATAGAATGTGTAGCCAGAAGTACAAAGGCTGGGACACAAACCAGATAACGTCAACCCTTTCCTTACCAAAAAAAAAAAATTCAAATATATTTCAAACACACGACAAATTATTTCATTAACCCATTCAGTACCAGGGACGTCCTTTTCATCATATTCTAGCAGCTATTACACGAGTAGATTCAGCTTAGGAAGGACCTCTAACAATAATAAGGCTTCAAACTATATTAATAAAATGCAACACACGTCGCTGGTATTCAAAGGGTTAATTCCAGCTACCCCAGGGCTCTTTTATGCCACTTAGCATAGATCTCTCGTAATGATGGGGCTGCGCAACTTGCCCCATCAAATTTGCAAATAAAACCCTCGCGTCCCGGTAACAGGTCGACTTTACCATCGGAGTTTCATGTGCAGTATAAGTAAAAAAGTTAAAACAAATTTCTTGTGCTGGTTTCTGGGCAATTGGGTGACGTCTTATTCCGTGTTCCTGGATTTGATGTGCATTGTTTGGATGGGGTTCACTGATTACCTTTGTGTTTTGACGACTAGTTCGGCCGTATATATTCCTAAGCGCTGCTACACAGAAACCATTTCTAAATGATAGACTTAATAAGCAGGCGGACGAAATTTAAGATCTCGCTCAGGTGGCCGTATCTTTAAACAAGCGAGAACGGCATTGCCTATAGTATGAACACAGACTAAGGAATTAAACGGTGATTTGATGATGCTGATGTTACAGTATATAACGCCGTGCACCCCCTTGATAAAACCCTTCAGGATTATGCCGCGTTTTGACAATTTTACGATTTCCTTCAGATTAGGAAGGGTATATGGAAGTCAAAGGGTTATTTGTGTGTTTACCCTTTCAATTCCCATAGATTCTTTCCTAAGCTGTATTAAATCGTTTAATGATGACCAGGAAAACAAACAAAAACTTCTATAACGCGTCATAATTCTCAAGGAGTTAACAGGGCTAGGGCGTCCTGTTGCTACAGGAATTTTTCTGTACATTTGCTACAAATCGCTAGACCAAGTTGCCCAAATTCCAGTTTTCTACCGAAAAATGCATAAATTTATCTTGAAATGGGGACTTGGGGGTATTTTTTAAAAAGGATGGAGATCTAGGGAGGAAACTTAAAACTAAAAACTAATAAATTAATAATTAAAGGACACCAAATAATAACATGAATATGTCTTCAAGTGAGGCCGTCAACCCTCCTTGGTCTGGAGTGTTTGTTGTCGTTTTATAGCCGGTGTGGGATTTGATGCGGTTTGTTTGGAGGAGTTTGGTTTTATTCGTCCGGGTAATAATGTTTCGTGTGATTAAGTTATGTTTATGTTTGTAGGTCTAAATATGAGAGAGGTTTCAAGAGTTACGGTACTAAAGACACCATTGTATTAAAATAATTATCTCTCTCTCTCTCTCTCTCTCTCTCTCTCTCTCTCTCTCTCTCTCTCTCTCTCTCTCTCTCTCTCTTAAAAGCACTCACACTAACATATAACATCCGGAATGAAGTTGGGATACATGAAAAACAAAATATCCACTCTAAACCCTCCCTTGTACAAAAAATATATTTTTCAGTCAGCAACTTAAACGGTCGAGCTTTTATGCCAAGATATGCACACAGACTCGTTCAATAAAATCCTGGCATGTGCTACAGTGACACACACACACACACACACACACACACACACACGAGACCTTGGATTGAAATGCTTAAGAAGGTATGCGAGTGTTTTATTATATTTTTGTATTGCCTGAAACACATCTTGTATCGTTGTGTTATGGTCTATAAACTGGTTTCTTATTTACTTGTTATAATACAAAAAAACTACTGTCACTCTTAATCCTACAAATATTATTTAGCTTCTTTCTTTCTTACATTTTAAAAATACATTGATCTACCCTTGATAAAGAGTTCATTAAATATTACCCTAAGCATGATCTAATTATAGGGACTACCATTAAGGGTTTACACTTCCTTTAAATGAAGAACTACTTACATGTGGGAAAGGATTTAACATATTCATTGTCACGGGTCAGACCGTGACTGTGATTATATACTATAGGGTTAGCTATATTTCTCGAGCGCGGGAAAAATTGGGGAGGCGGGAACAGCTGTAGAGAAAGGGAGAGAAGAGGGGTGGAGGCACAGGCATAGGCCTGTGTACCGCTAGGCACCTCGCGTACATGTGTGCGTGTGTGCGTTCTTGCTTGTGAGCGTGGGTAGGCCGCCGTTACGCGTACATGTGTGTGTGCGTTCATGTTGTAGGCGTGGTCATAGGGAGTGTCCAGTCTTTTCATTGGCACCAAATTCAAAATGTGATGGGGGAGGGGAAAACCGAGGTTATAAAGGGGGCAGGAATGCCCAGGACAGGCCTTATTCTCCTCCTGCCCGACCCCAACGAGATAGTCCAATTTTGTTGTGCCCGCGATGAATGGGTCGGCAGGGCTGCGAGGGCACCTCGTGCCCTAATTCAACCATAATCAGGTGAGTCCAATTCAGTTAGACAAGTGTCAACGTTGATTGAGATATCCAGAGTGATGTGTGGTGGTGAGAGTGATGTGTGGTGGTGTGCTTGTGTGCGTTGGCCAGTCACCAGGACTGTGCCAGACCGTGCACAAGGCCAAGGTTGTGACGCCGACCGAATTAGCTTATGCTATGGCCGAGAATGGCAGGTGTAAGCATGACCCCACAGAGGGCTTGCTAAAGGCTAGGGATGCCCAGGGCGACATTGTTCTCTTGCGGCGATATCCCACTGATTTAGCTATGCACGTGGCCAGGGGTGTGTGTGGATGTGTGCGGGTGTGGTGAGTGACGCCGTAACGCTTAACCCCACAGAGGGTGAGGTTACCGCTAGAGGATTGTCGGCTTGAAGGGCTTGTCGTACTGCCCATTTTGAGACCCTTTGATTAGGCAACTCTCATTAGTCTAGCGAGTCACGTGTGTGTGGATGTGTGCGAGTGTGTGAGTGACGCCGTAGCATCTTAACCCCACAGAGGGTGATGGTTACCGCTAGAGGATTGTCGGCTTGAAGGACTTGTCGTACTGCCCGTTTTGAGACCCTTTAATTAGGCAACTCTCATTAGTCTAGCGAGTCACGTGTGTGGTGTGTCGGTGAGTGACGCCGTAGCTCTTAACCCCACAGAGGGTGAGGTTACTGTTAGAGGATGGTCGGCTTGACTCCCTAGGACTTGTCGTACTGCCCGTTTTGAGACCCTTTAATTAGGCAACTCTCATTAGTCTAGCGAGTCACGTAACCGAGGTGAGGAGGTGAGAGAGAGAGAGAGAGTGATGAGTGTGATTGACGGGTACTGTGAGTGTGGGAAAATCTCGTACCTTATTCGATCATGCGGTCATTTGCTGGGCTAGACGATTTCAGTAACACAGTAGACTAAAGGGTTGGTTGATGTGAGATTTCGTGTGACAAGCAGTAATCAGTATAATGATTTGGGGTAATCTTAGGGGTAGTTATAATACTGGGTAATTGTATTTAGGTAAGTGGATTAGATAAGTGGGTTAGATTGAGTGGCTGAGTGTGTGAATGAAATTGTCTCTTTGATTAATGCAATTTCAGTGTCGCTATTCAATAAAACCATTTTAGTAGGAATGTTTGTTTCTTTAATTCTTATTAACTTTAAGAATATAATTATTATCAATATATACCTATCATTACAATAAATCCGTGTACTCTATTATCCCGCAAGCTGGGAACTGCAATTTTCTTTTCAAATATATTACTGCATCGAGTCAGTATAGATATAAATGTATAGCATGTTCTGGGACTTTTGTTGCCATAATTTCACAAGGGATATTTGTCTATTTTTGATCTAAAGTAACGACACTATCAATTATAGGTTTATTTCCTAGATAATGGGCAAGTGTTACAGTAACCTATTAGTCTTATGATCTATTACAATTGGCGATCTGGACAGGATTACTATTACAATTGGCACCGGGCATGATCTATTACATTCATTTTGTTTCAATTTTGCCAAAATCTATCACTTGTATATATTAACTATATTTCTTACATTCAGTTCAGAGTAATTTCGGTGCGTACCTCCTTCCTTAAAATAGTATGTTGTTTTTATAAACATTATTTTCTTGTTGTATAGAGCCCTTTCAACCAAAATAATTTACAGTATTGAAACTGAATGAAGCCTCTTTTTTGTATTTTGTATGTATGTATGTACAGTATATACTCAGGCACATACCCCATTTCTGGGGGTGACACAAGACAGAGCCCGAACAAAAAAAAATTAAGTTCCTATTCTGAAGGCCCATGGCCAGGACCACATTCGAGTAGGAGAATTATACAAGGGGAAGAGGATTCCAAGCCCCCTTTTACTTTATATTTTACAGAACATATTATGTTTGCAGACATTATGATCCTAACGTATCTTGCCTTTAACATCATATACCACTCTCAATTCAAAGTTTTACCGAGACTTTCTACTGTTAAAAGGACACTCAACTCAGCGCCGCCTCTTTTCACCTTCCACATCTAAAATGCAAGCCACGTAAAAGCAGCAACTCGTGTACTAAAACAGAAGCTTTTCACACCTGCTATTTTCACTGGTGTTATTATTGCGGACCAGCTTAAGGGAGGAAGGCTATATTATTTTGTGGTCGATGTATTCATTATATAATATTTTGCTTAGTTTCCTCCTTAACCCCTTATTGGCGGCGCGCGACATATGTCGAGTGAAATACATTTGGACTATGTGGCGGTGCACGACATCTGTCGAGCACCATTTTCAGCACGTAATGTTGCTGAGAGAGAGAGCTGAGCGGTGGGACGAGCGTAGTAACATTATGACCAGTCCCCACGACCACCGCGGGTGTACTGAACTGTATTCTAACTTCCTCCCCCTCTTCTCACTCGCTACACAGGGAATTATGTAAGGCAATTACCTTATTTCAGGGTTTTTGCACTCGTGTTGCATGATCATTGCAAGAGAACCAATGGTCGTACAAGGATGGTTCGGGTGTCATTGGAAAGCCCTGTTTACGCCCTTTCAGGGATAGGTACTTGTTTTACGCTCTGGGTCTTATTTAGGCATGAAAATGAGCACGGAAACAACCCTATTTGGGTAAAAAAAAAACGCTGAGCGCTACGGTCAAATAGACCACCTAGCCCGCTAAATAAGGGTTAAACCTCCATCTAACTTTAAAAACAAACATTCCCAATGATTCTCCTTGTAGATATGTTAGTAAATTTTTCGGTAGAAAAATGTTCCGGGCGAAGGCGGGATCCTCCTAAATAACAGGCTCGCTATCGCTCGCCATTAAAGAAAATCGACACTTAAATGGCACGAAAGGTTTTAATATTGATAAAGAAATTGATCAAACCGCAAAACCAAATCTGAAAACTAATGGGGCTAAGCATGAGAGAAAATGGGGGCCAGAAATAACAACCAACCCCCCTTAAGATGCTTATATCTTAAGAGTGCTCTCGACGCATATTTAGTTTAACTGTTGCCTTGAGAAACGGAATACGAGGGCTTTAACACCTTACGAGCGGCCTATGCGGTTTATTTATGTGTACCGCACAGCGGGGTGTTTTTAGCCAAAATAGGGCTGTTTACGTGATCATTTTCATGCCTAAATAAGACCCAGAACGTAAAACAAGTACCTATCCCTGAAAGGGCATAAACAGAGCTTTCGAATGACACCATAACGATCCTTGTATGATGGATAGTTTTCTTGCAATAACCGTGCAACGCGAGTGCAAAAAGCAGGTAATTCGGTACTTTCAGTACATAATTGAGTATGTAGCGAGTGAGAGAGGGAGGAGGGAGCTGAGATTTGTGTCAGTAGGTTCGCCGCGGTGGTATGGAGCAGTCATACGCTCGCTAGTCTCCTGCCACCACTTGTCTCTCTCTCTCAGCCACATTACGTGCTGAAATTGCCACTCGAGTTATGTCGAGCGCCGCCACATAGTCCAGCTTTTTTTAACTCGACTTATGTTGCTCGCCGCTAAATAAGGGTTAAAAACGTCCGTATTCAAAGGCTGTCTCGTTAGAGAGTTAATTGAGATAGCCTTTTATATTCTGATCAGGAAAGGTATATGGAAGTCAGAGAGGTAATTGAGATAGTATTTTATATTCTGATTAGGAAAGGCATATGGAAGTCAGAGAGGTAATTGAGATTGAGTCTTTGCCATTACAATTCCCACAGATCCTTCTTAGTGTATAAAATCCAATAATGAAAACCAGAATATACTGTCAAAATGAGTCATAAACTTCAAAGGGTTAGTGGAATATTGAAGTCAAAGGAAGAGGTGAAGAGAGGCGCAGGGTGGGGAATGCGAGTGAAAAACAGCTGTGACACACGAAGCATGACCATTTGTAACCCTTAACCCTTTGAGTACCAGCGACGGGTGTTATATTTTATTATATCTATAATTTAATTAGACGATATCATGCAGCTTAGGAAGGATCTGTGGTAGCTAAAAGGGTTGGTTGAGATAGTATCAAGCCTTAATATTGCTAGAGGTTCTTCCTAAGCTGAGTACAATCGTCTAATAGTTGCCAGAATATGATGAAAAGGACGTCCCTGGTACTGTATGGGTTAAGTACCGGTGACGTTCTTTTCAAAATATTCTGGCAACTATTAGACGATTATATTCGGCATAGTATGGACGTCTACCAATTCATAGGCTACAGACTATCTCAATTAATCCTTTTAGCTATAATAAAGCTTCATAAATTCGTCTTAATGTAGCTGACATTAAATTAATAAGACGTTACCAGTACACGTCTTTGATTTTAGTATTACAATTATGTATTTATATGCCTTCATAATTGACTGCCTTTCGAACTTGTTGGAACTGATATCTGTTTACCTTTCTTGGGATTTTTTAGAATACCATCAATCGTATTATTTTCACTTATTCTTATTTTGCTTTGTAATTTATCCCTTGAGTATATATACTGTACGGTATGGAGGTAGATAGATTCAACCCATTCGGTACCGGCGTCGTCCTTTTCATTCTATTCTGGCAACTATTAGACGATTTTAGTAAGTTTAAACAGGGCAACCGGAAGTTAACAAGCTTGAAGTATCTCACTTAACTCTTTTACTACGACAGATCCTTCTTAAACCTTACAAAATCGTCTATATATAGCTTGAATAAAATTAAGAAGGCGTCGCCGGTACAGAAGGGGTTAAGGAAAGGTGGTAAAGGCGAAACGGAGGGCGGGGGAGGGGAGGTGGGAGGAAAGAAAGGGGGAGGAAAGTAGGCGTGATAAAAGTGCAGATCGTTCAGGAGTAGTTGGAAATAGATAAATATAAGATTAGATACATTTATTGGAGCAAGAAATGTATTGGTGGAGGATGGAGGAAAAGCGACTTGTAGAGATAGATAGATATAAAGGAAGGTATATGTAATGGACTGAAGTCGTGAGGGCAGAGGAAGATTATATTGTTCTAGAGATAGATAGATATTAAGAAAGATAAATATAATGTAGATATATATGGACATGATTAATGGTGGCCTGATTAAAAGATGTATATATATGAAAATAAAACTATATGTTACGCGACGTTATAATTTAACGCGCTTTATAGTAGTTTGTTATTTCCACCTAGAAGAGCTCAGAACTGTAGATACTAAACTGGTACATACCTCACTTCAATATTATAAATCTCATATCAATCATAACCAATGTTACAAAATACACAATTTCGGTACACACGTTTTATTTCTTATTTAGCTAGAGTTCAAACATAGAGAATAATGATCAGTGTTAAATATATAGGGATGAGCTCGATTCCATGATATACCAATACTACAATGAATATATATTATCCTGATCAATAGTGTTGCAGGAATGAGTAACATAAGATCATAATATAGTACATGTAAATACACACAATGTTTCTATATTAATCACAATATAAGTAATCACAGAGAGGTTAGTCTCAAAACAATAAATAGTATCCTGAAGGTAAACTGGCAACCACGAGGGAACTTGCCGATAAAGGTAGGGATAAAGGTAGATATTAGTTACTGCAAGCAAGCATACATACAGAACTGAGGTTTTATAGATAATAGGATACTAAATGACAGGTGAATAACTTTTACATTAATCCAACGAATAGAAGATATAAATCATAATTAACTCAGAGTCACAATAATGAATATAAATTCAATGATACGGTAAATAATTATAATAGTCAGTATGCGTGACTGAGATTTTCGTCGGGTGAGAAGTTAATGCGACGTGAAACGATAGGAGTTTAAATCATTAACTCAAACAATGCTTAACCTGAGTTTTAAATCAGGAAGCGTAATTTTAGAATAGTCTAACTAAGAGACTGACACGTAAACACTCTCTGTGAACGACTTATACATGCAATCACGTACCCAGCTAATAATAATACATATAACAAGATCTGAATGAGCGTTCACTGGAATTTACGTATAATGTGCATGTATATAATCCCAAACAAATATATGTATAGTTCTTATCCGGAATATAGGAAACTATCTTCCAAGAAGTATATATATATATATATATATATATTGTCACTCCCAAATTAATGAGTTTGTAGCCTACAGTACATCATTTGTAAGGGAGTTACAAGTACTAGGCCTGTATGGCGGGGGCCTGGTGCGAGGTTTGCCAAGCAGACTTCTTCCCTTTGCCACGGAATGCTGAAACGACATCGCAGCCAGTGAAGGCATGGAAGAAGAGCATCCCTTTGCTTTTTTCTGAAAGAGTGCAACACAAGTCATGTACAGGAACCCACCTCAGGTTCTGTCCTTGGCCAAAGGCAACCCACAACTGCTGCAGACCTAGCTCCTGAAGTGCCTTCTTTCTGATATAACTATAGAATTCTTTCGGGTTTGTTTTACTTTGATTCGCAATATGTAACTCTAGGGTCTTTTTACTTTGCTTAATTAACTTTTTGGCTTTGCGTCGTAGCTCTACAAATTTCACCCGTTCTTCGTCATTTTGTGAGGATTTTAATCTATCATTAGCATATTTTTTAGCAAGCAGGCAGTTTGAAATATCTTTATTCCACCATTTGGGCTTATTATTATGGCCAGGACGCCGTATTTTCGATGGTATGCAGTCTTGCACTGCTTTTAGGTAAGTGGTTTCGAATAACTTCCAAGATGTATTTATGTCGTTATTGTTAATTAAAAAGCTCCAGTCAGTTTCTTTAAACATAGCTCTAAGTTTATGAAAGTTTGCTTTCTTGAAATTAGGGACTTTTTCGATGCTACTATTTGGTTCGTTACTAGTAAAGTTTAAAGTGAAAGTTATCGTACGATGGTCGCTGTTACTGAATTCATCACCAACATTCAAATTCTCTATTAATTCTTCTTTTGTTGCAAGTACAATGTCAAGAACGTTATTACCACGGGTCGGTGTTCGAATAAATTGATAAAGCGAACTCTCTTGCAAGTTCGTATACAAGTCATGTCCGGAGTGTGAAGTAAGAGTATCGCCCCACTTGGTCACAGGTAAATTAAAGTCGCCAAAAAATACGGTATCTTGTGAGTTACTTACATGAGTTACTTACATAGGTAGTAGAAGTTACCGACCTAGCCGCTCTTGGAGTGTTAAGATTATGTTACATATCTCGTTATAATGGCGAATACATTCTGTATTTATTAAAAATTAGTTTGGTGTATGAAGATGCCCTGATGTTGAATTGATAAATGGAATGCTGAAATGACATCGCAGCCAGTGAAGGCATGGAAGATGAGCATCCCTTTGCTTTTTTCTGCAAGAGTGCAACACAAGTCATGTACAGGAACCCACCTCAGGTTCTGTCCTTGGGCAAAGGCAACCCACAACTGCTGCTGACCTAGCTCCTGAAGTGCCTGCAGAACACTGACTGCGATGACGACAAAATCTGTGTCGCTGGCTTTGACCATGATGACTTTGCTGCCTGCTTCTGTTGCATGCCTGGCATGCTCAAAGATCCGCATGTCAGCTTCTTCATGACTGCACGGTGCCACCCCAGCCAGATTGCTAGTGCGGTTGCTGACAGCATCTTCTTCCTTGGTCACAATGACCACATTTGGTGTGGCCACACGTGCAATCTTATCAGCCAGAAAGTTGAACAGCTCGGCTTTGTTGTAATTTTCTCTCAGCAAGTTTCGCCAGTTTGAGGGAATTTTGCCCTTCCCTGTCACCCTGTGTCTCACCCCGCATCCTCGCTTTGATCTAGTTTCAGCTTTCAGACTAGATGGCCGGTAGACATCAAACACAATGTCTGTTCTCTTGTACTTGGTAGAGTATGCTTGTATTCTAGGAAGGACATCAAGTATTGCGTACTCTTCGAACGTCTTTGAACTCCGTGGGGGCAGACTGTTCACCAACGCTGCACCATCAATGATGATGGTGTCGGCGTCTGGCTCTGCCTCAGGGGTTGTAACTTGGCTCTGAAGAATGGTAGTGAGGTGGGATTTCTGACAGGTGTGGAGCTTTCCACCATCACTGAGGGCAGCAGGATGTGACTGGTTCTCATGACGGAAGAACTCCTTCAAGTCACACTCTCTGCTCTGGCATGATATGAACAGCTTGGAGAACAGTTGACAGTCTTCCTTCAGCACTTTTTGCTTTGAAGAGTCAACAGAGGCTGGTACCTGTCGGAAAAAGTCAATCCTGTTCTTCTTGATTGGTTCATAGAAGGTGGATTCTTCTTCCCCTTCCAGTCCCTTCATAAACCCTTCCAGTCCCTTCATAAACTCCTGGAAACGGACCTTGCCTTTCTCAAGGTGTGTGCCAATCAGCTCGGCGGCAGTGTGGTGAGCAATATCCTTTGTATCAAGCGAAAGCAGGTCCCGATTCTCCTCCTGGAAAGGATTACACATATCTGTCATGGCTTGTGAGAGCTTTTCTACTTTCTCAAGGAACACTCTTTGTGCTCGTTCTGTCTCCTCATGGTGGCTGGTGTGTTCAGTACCCTCTTTGGTCCCACATGCTGCCTCATACTGTGCAACCAAGAGGCTGACTTGAGGACCAGCTATCATCCATCTTCTCAGTGCTGATGGGTCTTCAGTCACGCCGATCACACCCCCGTCTGCCTTGATGACAGCATTGGCCTGCTCGTGAGCTTGGTCAATAGCCATTGCTGAGAACTGTCGGCTCGATTTGTGTACAACAAAGTTTCCACTCTGGAACTTCTGAGCCAGCTGAGGACGCTTCTGTTCCAGGGTCACCATGTCTCTGTAGTGGATCGGAAGCCACCGTGCATAGTTTACATTGTTGTTGGCAAAGAAGTACGGTATCAGCTCAGCCAGTGACTGACAGTACAGGAAGAAGTTGGCTTCCCTGAATGATCGGATCAACAAGAGGATCACCAGTTCCATTGACAGCACCATATACCAGAAATGAAACTGGGGACTTTGCAGTTTGCGATGCTCACACCAAGCTTCGAAGCTAGGCACCTCTTCGGGTTGTTCATCTGTCTCTTTCGAGTAGTCCGTGTGGGCTGCCTTCAGAAGCTTGTACAGACTGCATGCTGTTATCTGGTGCATCTGTCGTGTCCTAGTGATGCTCGAAGCTGTCAGAAATGAATCTGCTGTCCCAGGAGATGCTATCCCTGCCTCCAAGAGGGCTCCTGTCCAACCACTGTCCTGGAGTAGAGTTCCAATGGACTTCAGTGCCGCCATCCCAATATGCAAGCCTCTGAACATTATGACGAACTTGTCCTCACCGTAGATTTCAGGCCAGTGCCACTGGACCTGCTTGGCTACTGCACCCACCGCATCATGTCATGTCCAGTTTGGAAGCCTTGTACAGGAAGATGCTACACATACTAAACCTCTAACACTACTACGATATACACTACCATGCATTTTAGCCGAGTCAGACGTAACATGAACTTCTAATTTAGCAGAATATTAGGATTCCGGGACTGATATTATGGTACAAGAAAGCTAGTGAGTAAGTCCATGGTTCCAAATTCGGATTCTACATAGTGAAAAATGTATGATTTGACACCAAGATCATTCAAATAGGACAAGTCTTTGCGATTTTATTGCGAAATGCAATATTTCTGTATATTCAATGGCGGCCATCTTGAAAAATGGCCGCCATCTTGAATTTTTAGGTGGCTAACAGGTTTTATCAAAAGAGCAATCCCCAAGGAGTATGTGTGCCAATTTTGGTGCTTGTTTCCAGAAATGAACGATTCTCCTGAAATTTGCAGTTATCTGCTCCACTATAACCCCAGATGATGTTGTAAGGGTTAAGTCATTAAAGTTGTTTACCCCTTACAACACCACCGCCGAGCTGTGCTGAAGAGAGCCACTCGGTGTATTATTAGGACATAGGCTAGGGATAATAGGCTTGGCACAGAGGTTTATTGCACTGGACTTTCCATGGGTTTTTGCTCTGTATTGTTCTCAATTCCTAAGCGATTGGGTATGATATAGATTGTTCTGGGAGTCTAGTAAGGGTATGGTTAGGTAATGTTAGTGCAGTATAGAATAACCTCAGAAGTTCTCTTGCATACTACACGCACTATGGACGAGACTCGGGGACAATAGATATTTTTGTGTCTCTTTGTTACTGCTTTAATAGAGCAAAGAGGAAGATAACCATTTTTCCTAGAGAACCTGCGTGTCTTGGTGTTTGAGACGGATATTAAGAGCGTGTCTGTTGCAGGGTAGTACGGTGCTGTGGGCTAGGCTATGTAAGCATCTGGTTGCCCCGGCTCCCCCCGTAACAATATATATATCAATTCCACGTATAGGGGTATGACCTGTTCTCTAAAAACGAGTGACGGTAGCTAGGAGAAGAAGATAATTAACAATCTCTAGATTATGTTATTAGGAACACTAACATATCTTGTTTAACCCTTTACTAATAATCATCAAGAATACTTTATCAAACAAGAGACACTTAAATGATTCAGGTAGAGAAGTAGAAGCCTGGGAGAGGATTTGGCCGCACCTGGTGGCTATGTAAGTTGTCCTATCCTGTTGCACCAGGGGACGTCCACTCCACAAACGCAGGCTAGGTCCTACGCTCTCTCACACTGCACTCTTAGGGATCACTTCATACTGTCTTTATTTATACTTTTTAAGGGGATAACTGGCATAACCCCTACGGAAGTATTTCTCCGAATCGATATTTCACAATTAAGCATGTTCCTACCAAACTCTTGGCCCGGGTAGGTGATATTTCGTTTTAATTCATGTTTACAGGTGTGGCGTCTCGAGGTATATGAGTCATGGGTGATACAGTTTTTGATTTATGCTGAGGTAAATAATGTTCTTAACCCTTGTTTAGCGGGACCCGACTGAAGTCGGCCTAGAGAACCAAGGACTAAGTGGCGGGGCCCGACTTAAGTCTGTGTGCAATTTTTGAGCAATAATGGCTCTGAGAGAGAGACGAGCGACGGGAGGAGCGTAGGTCGGCTCATGACCGATCGGCATGGGTCCCGCGCGACTACTGACGTTCCCTCCACACACATCCACACTCACTGCCTCACTACACAGGGAATTATGTAAGGATATTACCGAATTTTAGGGATTTTGCACTCGTCTTGCATGATCGTTGCAAGAGAATGCGTGGTCGTAGAAGGATGGTTCTGGTGTCATTGGAAATCTCAATTGTCGCCCTTTCAGGGATACTTAATTGTATTACACTCTGGCTCTTGTTTATGCATGAAAAAAAGCACGGAAACAAAGTCGTTTAGGGTAAAACCACCCGCTTGCCAGGTACAAAGGAGTACAAAGGAAATCAAGCAACAACAGGTCTAGTGACCCTTCTAGGCTGCTTGTCCTCCAAAACACTGAGGATCAAGTGTCCAAACAGTGGTTTAGAGTGGGTAAGGGAACATTGGAAAGGGAACTACTGCCCTGGAACTAATGTCCGTGGCAGGACTAGGAAGTTAGTAGGGGACATAGGGGTTAGTAACTGAGGGGAGGATAAAATAAAGTTATTCATTTACAAACGCAGTCAGTCGCGGGTTTGATGCGAGATATTTGTCTAGGCGGAGTTTAAATGAATCAACGGTGCTGGAGTCTATAACGTCTCGGGGAAGCCCATTCCACAAGTTGACAACTCGATTGAAGAAGAAATTCTTAGATTCGTGTAATTTTGCAACCGTTTCCCCGCGTGTAATTAGATTGGTCGATAGTGAAGTACTTACTACAGTTCATATTGTCGATGCCTTTGATGATTTTGAACACTTGAATTAAGTCACCTCTTAATCTGCGCTGGGTTAAAGGAAATAGATTAAATTCTCTAAGACGCTCTTCGTATGGTTTGTTCTTTAGGCTAGGTATCATTTTGGTAACTCAACGTTGAACTCGTTCTAGCTTGTTTATGTCTTTTAGGTAATCAGGGCACCAGCATTGAACACAGTATTCCAGAAGAGGGCGGACTAAGGAATTGTAAAGGGTTAGGATAACGTCTTTGGATTTATGCTCAAATGACCTGCCTATAAAGCCAATTATTTTGTTTGCCTTCTTAACAACTTCTGAACATTGTTGACTCGGTTTTAGGTTACTCGATATCGTTACTCGCAGATCGGTTTCTCTGTTTACATTCTTAAGCTGAGTGCCATTCATCGAATAGTTTGCTTTCTCATTTAGGTATCCGATATGTAGTACTTTACATTTATCCGCATTGAAACTCATTTGCCAAATTTGGGCCCAATGTGACAATTTATCTAGATTGTGTTGCATATTGTCAACTTGTTCTTTTGAGAGTACGCTATTTGCAATTTTTGTATCGTCAGCAAATTTTGAAATTGTACAGGTGAGACCCTCATCTATGTCGTTGATGTAAATTAGAAAGAGAATTGGTCCTAGTACCGAACCCTGCGGTACCCCGCTACTTACATTGGTCCATTTAGATGCCTTACCGTTTATGACTACTCTTTGCTTTCTGTCGCTGAGCCAATTTTCTATCCATTTCAACACACCGGTGTGTCTTGTATTCCATGCGCTTTTAGTTTTAGCAGTAAACGTTTGTGGGGAACTTTGTCAAAGGCCTTTTGAAAATCAAGGTATATAATATCTACAGCTTTACTCTCATCGTAGAGGTTGAGGATATCGTGGAAGAAGTCTAAGAGGTTTGTTAAACAGGAACGTTTTTTAGGAAAGCCGTGTTGAGTATCTTTAAGTATGTTATTTTCCTCTAAGTGATTTACGAGTCTGTCTCTTATGACCGTTTCTAGCATTTTATATAGAACTGAGGTTAAGCAAATTGGACGATAGTTACTGGGTAGGGATTTGCTGCCTTTTTTTAATATCGGTGTTACGTTGGCTATCTTCCACTGATCAGGCATAGTTCCAGACTGCAAGGATTTATTGAATAGTAATGTCAGTGGTTTGGAGAGCTCATCCTTAGCTTCCTTTAGAACTCTAGGCGAGATTGTATCAGGTCCTGGCGTTTTATTTACCTTGAGTTTATCTAAACAATTCAATACTTCTCTCTCTGTAACGGTGATATTGCTTAGAACATCTGAATTATCAATGTGAATCGGCGATGGTGTAGGGATATCACTGAGGTCTTCTGTTGTAAAAACTGATGCAAAGAAGGTATTGAGGGCATTACTCATTTGTACTTCGTCTTTGGTGTATTCTCCATTTTCATCGACTAACGGTCCAACAGTTGAAGTAACTACTTCTTTCTTTCTGATATAACTATAGAATTCTTTCGGGTTTGTTTTACTTTGATTCGCAATATGTAACTCTAGGGTCTTTTTACTTTGCTTAATAAACTTTTTGGCTTTGCGTCGTAGCTCTACAAATTTCACCCGTTCTTCGTCATTTTGTGAGGATTTTAATCTATCATTAGCAAATTTTTTAGCAAGCAGGCAGTTTGAAATATCTTTATTCCACCATTTGGGCTTATTATTATGGCCAGGACGCCGTATTTTCGATGGTATGCAGTCTTGCACTGCTTATAGGTAAGTGGTTTCGAATAACTTCCAAGATGTATTTATGTCGTTATTGTTAATTAAAAAGCTCCAGTCAGTTTCTTTAAACATAGCTCTAGGTTTATGAAAGTTTGCTTTCTTGAAATTAGGGACTTTTTCGATGCTACTATTTGGTTCGTTACTAGTAAAGTTTAAAGTGAAAGTTATCGTACGATGGTCACTGTTACTGAATTCATCACGAACATTCAAATTCTCTATTAATTCTTCTTTTGTTGCAAGTACAATGTCAAGAACGTTATTACCACGGGTCGGTGTTCGAATAAATTGATAAAGCGAACTCTCTTGCAAGTTCGTATACAAGTCATGTCCGGAGTGTGAAGTAAGAGTATCGCCCCACTTGGTCACAGGTAAATTAAAGTCGCCAAAAAATACGGTATCTTGTGAGTTACTTACATGAGTTACTTACATAGGTAGTAGAAGTTACCGACCTAGCCGCTCTTGGAGTGTTAAGATTATGTTACATATCTCGTTATAATGGCGAATACATTCTGTATTTATTAAAAATTAGTTTGGTGTATGAAGATGCCCTGATGTTGAGATGATAAATGGAATTCTGCTTTGGCTGCAGGCAGGTAATTTTGGTATGATATGGAATTAATTGATGATGAGGGGGAATATGAGGATTTCACTTGTTTGTCTTCTTAGTTGTCGTAGTTGTGTACATGATGTTCAGGTTTGAAATGCGGGAATTGAGGAGGTCGGTGGCGCATTTGCTTAACATTTCTTCGTTTTAGTCCAAGTCTGGCTCGGGTACGGGAATACCACCACGTGTGGGGAGCGTCGCGTGTTGACCAGGTGGGTAGAGGCGTGAGGACTGGGGAGCGGCCCGTGTTGAGTCACGCAGGTACTTGGGTGCTTTTTATCTTTCTGCTGGGGATGGGGAGACTTGCTGATTTTATTTCCTCTGTATTTAATAGTAGCAATGCGGCATTGTTGTTGTTGCTTCTCCTCTTGATACGGGAGCAGGTACTGGAACTGTTTTGGCTCATGTTGGTCGAGTCCCGTCATCTCACTATAAATATGACGAAGGGAGAGGAAGGCTTGGTGAGAGGAGATAATAGATATGACAAATAGAAAGATATACTAGCGAGAGAGGTAATGGTGGAGGAGAGAGAGGGAGGAAAGACCTAATATATAAATTAGATAGATAATAAGAAACATAAATATAATGTAGAAAGGATATATAAGTGAAAGAAAAAGGTGGGATATAAACACGACTATTTGTATCTTTATTTATTCTCTCACCTCTCTAAGCTTTATCTCCCTTGTTTTCTCCTCTTCGTTATTATGCCCCCTTGTATATCTCTTATTTGTGTTTACCTTTCTTTACATTCTCCTCGTTGTGCTTCATCTCCCTTTGCTTTCTCTTGTGCATTATTCTCCCCCCTTCTATCACTCTTATCTATTTTTATCTATATTGTTCTTACTCTTTGAGCTTTTATTTCCCTTTTGTCCGTTGCTCTGTTATTCTGCCCCCTTTATATCACTTTATATTGTTATCTCTCTTTACTCTTACCTCTTTGTGCTTCGTCTCCCTATTATCCCTCCTCTCTGTTATGCTGCCCCAGTTTCTCATTTTGTTTGATCTTTCTTTACTCTCACCTCTTTATCTCCCCTTTCTGGCTCCTCTCCGTCATTCGTCTTTCTTTTATCTCACTTTTATTTGTTTATATAGTATATTTTTCCTTTCACCGCTGCGTTCTTTCATCGTTTTCTTCCAGGTCTTCGTTATTTCTCTCTAGTTGTTTCCACACTTACGGTTTTTTCTTTCTCCCTCTTCTCCCATGTTTACAGTCTAACTATCCCTTGTATCTGGTATTTCTCCTGTTTTCCGTTTTTCTTATGTCATTGTCTTTATATGTCATGATTTCCGATATGAGATATATTTGTCTTGTAATCGTCCATATGTTAAGGCCTAATATGTAATATAGTTATATTTTACAGTATCTTATATGTACATAGTTAATGTCATATCTGTCATTTGGGTTGTATGCCATTGTATGATGAAAAACCATTACCTAATGGAATAAAGATTCTGATTCTTATTCTGATTTTGATCTGATTGTAGCTTCTTTAGCTTCTCGGATTTTCTCTTCCCTTTCTCCGACCGTCCCCGATATTTCAGAACTCGACCACTTTCCTTGATTTATTTTTCTTATTTTGTTTTTGTTACCCTGTCTTTATTTTATATTGTTGCCTTTGTTGCCTGCCCTTCTTGTCTTTTTTCCCCACCCCTTTGTGTTTTATATTTTGAAATGACAATACTAAATATTTGTCTATATTTTTAATTCACCGCTACTTTCCTGTTGCGGAGGCAACACTCATGAAATTCCATTAAGCATATTGCTGTGTATGTCCTATCAATTACGCCTACCCTTGATCTCGTACCTGGTCTTTGATCGGGTATATGAATGAGAGAAATCTGAAATATTGAAAGGGATTGTAGAAAGATGTATACGCACGGTGTAGGGACCTGATTGATGTAGCTATACACTATTCCAAGTAAGTAGGCCAAACCTCTTCAACATTAACCTCTATAATTTACAAACAACTAGAATTATCGAGCTATATTTCTAAGGGTGTGGAAATTACCAGCCCATTTGCTCTAGCCCTTTTTTAGTTACAGAGGTTTGGGTACAGGATTTCTGAACTACCCACTTGGAACAGGGTATAGTTCTCGTCAGTTTTAAGTCTTCATGGCCACACTCCAAAACGGCCACAATCAGATCAGCCACCGTCTCCAAACATAACATAACCAGACCTGACCTAATTGAATTTAAGGGGAGATGGGTCGATTTTCTGGTCCCCCTTCTTCTTCATGTTTAGCCCCATTAGTTTTCAGATTGTAAGACGTTCACCCCATTACTTTGTCAATTTAAAAACCCTTTGTCACATTTCTATATCAATATCAATATCAAGACCTTTCGTGCCATTAAGGTGTCAACTTAATTTCCTGGCAAGAGATAGCGAGCCTGTAATTTAAAAAACGGACTTCGGCCGGGACGTTTTATTCATGAAAAACGTACAAATTTATCTTGGAGGGGGTATAAGGAGTGGTATTTTTTTAAAGCTTAATGACTGTCTGGCGAGGAAACTAAAAATAAATGAATATATAAATAGATAGACTCCCCCAAATAACCACTGTACCCTTAACCTGAGATCAGCCAAGTCCTATCTTGTTATATTCCTCCTATTCTTCTCTCAACCCTCCTCTTCATCATCAGAAATACCTTCTTGTTCAACTTCCATTCTCCCTCCTCCTCGTTAATCTCTAACTTTTCTCCTCTCCTTTAATTTATCTATACCACACAACCCTCCCTCCCTCCTTCCTCCTTTTCCTCCTCCTGCCTTTTGTCTTCTCTCCACACCAACACCACCACCTCAACTCACACCCTTATCCCATTCAGTACCAGGGGCGTCATTTTCATCATATTCTGGCAACTATTAGACGATTTTATTCAGCTGAGGCAGGACCTCTAGCAATAATAAGGCTTCAAACTATCTCGACCAACCCTTATAACTACCCCAGATCCTTCCTAAGCTGTAAATATATCGTATAAATATAGCTCTTAAGCATTTCTCTTCTCATAATCTGCTCTCAGATCGCCAGTATGGCTTCCTTAAGGGTCGTTCTACTGGTGATCTTCTTTCATATCTTACTAACTCTTGGTCATCCTCCTTTCGGGACTTCGGTGAGACTTTTTCTATTGCGCTAGACATATCGAAAGCCTTCGATAGAGTCTGGCATAAATCTTTAATTTCGAAACTACCCTCCTTCGGTTTCTATCCCTCCATCTGTGCCTTTGTCTCTAATTTCCTTTCCGGCCGTTCCATAGCCGCGGTTGTGGACGGCCATTGTTCACTTCCTCACCCTATAAACTCCGGTGTTCCTCAGGGCTCTGTCCTATCTCCTATTCTCTTTCTAATTTTTATAAATGATCTCCTTAACTGTACCTTAATTCCCATCCATTCATACGCAGACGACTCAACCTTACACTACTCCAGTAGTTTTTCAGAACGCCCCAGCCAGCTATCCCTCAACGACAAACGTAATGAAGCCATAGAACTCTTAAATTCTGATCTAAATACTATTTCCAATTGGGGCAGAGAAAACCTTGTTAACTTTAATGCTTCCAAAACCCAATTTCTCCATCTATCTACCCGTCAGGATCTATCCCTTATTCTTCAACAATACAAAAAACAACCCTTCATCTTCCCTCAATATTCTTGGTGTCTCTTTTTCTTCTGCTCTCATTTGGAAAGACCATATTACCAGCCTTGCTAAGGCAGCCTCCCAGAAGCTGGGTGTGCTCAACCACCTTAGGGGGTTCTTTTCCCCTGCACAGCTTCTTGCTCTGTACAGGGGCATAGTGCGCCCTTGTATTGAGTATTGTTCACATGTGTGGGGAGGTTCCTCTCACACCGCTCTCCTAGACAAAGTTGAAAGGAAGGCCTTTCGTATCATTAACTCCCGTCCACTCACCAACTCTCTGCAATCTCTCTCTCTCCGCCGCAATGTTGCATCTCTCTCGCTATTCTATCGCTACTATAATAATCAGTGTTCCTCAGAGCTATCCCAGTGCATACTACCTCCTTTACGTAGGGCACGTGGTACCCGTCTTGCAACTCAATCCCACCCCTACTCTGTGCAACTCTCCAACCCAAGTGTGAAACGTTACTCTCAAACTTTCTTCTACTCAACAGCTGAGCTCTGGAACTCTCTCCCAGAATCAGTCTTTCCCTCTTCCTATGACTTAAATTGCTTCAAACTCCGTGTGTCCAGGCATTTTGGCTCGAACGTCCCTTGATTTTGGCCCTGTCACTCTTTCAACTATGGGGGAGGCACTCGCTATAGGCAGTTATGCCTTTTGCCTCCCTCAATCACATAGAAAAAATAAATAAATAAATAAATAAATGAAATATTATAAAACACGTCGCTGTTACTCAAAGGGATAAATATAGTGAACCTAGCTGTTGGCCAAATATTTCTTCCACTCTCAGCCTTTCTATCTCTGTTGTTTTCCCCTCTCCCTTCCATTCCCTCTATCTCAACCGGTCTCTCCTCGTTCTCTCTTCTCTTTCGTCGTCCCACCTTTCTTGTATATTTTCCCATCGCCGTCCTTTTTCTCGCCTTCTTGTGGTATCTTCTGGTGAATTGTTCTTCCCATCCATTCTTCGTTGTTCTCTACTCTCTCCTTTTTTCTCTTTCCCCTTCCTTTGATATTCGCTTGTTGCTCCCATGTTTCCCCATTTATCCCTCATTGTGCTACTTCTGTACTCTTTGTCTTCTATTTACAGGCTCTATTTAACCTTCCACCCGGCTTGATTTAATTTTATTCCATTGTTGTTGTTTTTTAGTACCTTCTCGTTTTGATTTAGTTTTCTTTGTAGCAAAATAACAGACACCTCCTTGGTCGTGCTGTTTTAGTGTTTATTTTAATATTATTTGTATTTATTGTCAGCTCGTTTCTCTGTCATCAGTGGGTCACTATCACCCTTTATAATCATCAACTCAACTTGCTCTGCTTTTCAATTAATAATTAGGATTATTTAATGCACTTTTATGCATTACTTTTGCATATCTTTCTATATATCTATATATACCGGTATATACCGGTATACATATATACAGTAGATAGATAGATAGATATATTGATATATACTGTGTGTCAGTGAGCAGGGGTGGATCAAATACTGATTTTGTATAGGTCAAATACAATTACAAATACTTTTCTTCCTTAATGCAAAAATGCAAATATAAATACAAATACTTAAATTAAGATGTAAACATACAAATACAAATACTTTTCGTTGACGCTTGATCTGAGCCTGTGATCTAACTCAGCGAGTCAGACCTAGCGTCAATGGAAAGGCGGCGCAGGATTTTAATTCAAAGCAAGCGGGAAAAGATGCACAACAGATTCAGAATATTAAACGTTACTGCTTGCAGATAACAATAACAGTAATATAAAGAACAAAATTATAAAAATAAACCAAATTTACGTGTTTTCGACCTAACAAATTGTCTGTAAATACCGTTAACAAATATACAAAATTCCTTTCATTGTTTATGGAAGAGGCAAAAGGCAGTAGCCTTAAACTAGCCTACTGCCTGTAACACTAACAAGTGTCGAAATACAAATACAAATACAAACTACTTTTTCTTCTAGGTGCCAAAATACAATTACAAATACAAATACAGTGAAATTAATATTTAAATACAATTCAAACACAAATACAATTGTATTTGATCTACCCCTGATAGATAGATGAATATATGTATATATATATATATATATATATATATATATATATATATATATATATATATATATAATTTTATAGATATATGGATATATGTTTCCATTTAATTTTTTAATTTGTATTTACATTTTCTATTATCGTCATTATCCCCCTTCTGATTTGTGTTTGATTTATTTTACCAATGCCTTTTAATAGTGTACCGCATTCCTTCACTTTTAATAGTGTACCGCATTCCTTCACTTTTAATAGTGTACCGCATTCCTTCACTTTTAATAGTGTACCGCATTCCTTCACTTTTAATAGTGTACCGCATTCCTTCACTTTTAATAGTGTACCGCATTCCTTCACTTTTAATAGTGTACCGCATTCCTTCACTTTTAATAGTGTACCGCATTCCTTCACTTTTTTTCCAACCTATCCTTCATCATCATTCTCGTCAGAAATACCTTATTGTTCAACTTTCCTTCCTCTTCCTTAATTTATAACTTTTCTCCTTTCCTTTATTGGGAGGTTATTTTTCCTCAGTTTGCTCCCTAGACCTCCATCAAACTTAAAACACACACATACACACCCTAGACCCCCTTCGAGATAATTTTGTTAATCTTTTGGTAGAAAAACTTCCTTGCAGGCTCGCTATCACTCGCCAGGAAAAAATCGAGACCTGAATAGCCGTAAGGCCTTAATATTGACGAAGAAATGGAATGAAAGTTTTTTAAAATCGCCAAACTAATGGGTCAACCGTCATAAAACTTAAAGGTAATGGAGCCAGACATGAGGGAGAAGAGAGCCTAAAAGAACACCTCCATAAGTTATCCGCACCACACAACCCTCCCTCCTCCTTCTTCCTGCCTTCACTTGCTCTCCTCCTCTTCCTTATTTGCCTACCCCTTGTCCTTCTTCTCTTTCTTTTCCTGTGCCTATTCTTTTCCACATCCTCCATCTCCCTTCATCATATTCTTTCTCTCATGCTCCTTTTCGTATACCTCTTCCTCTCCACCCCCTCCCCCTTTTCCTCCACCTTCTCCTCCTTGCTTTCCTTCGCTCCCTCCTTCTCCTCCAACTCTTCCTCCACCACCTCCTATTCCTTCTTCTCTTATAACTCTTGATTCTCCTCCTCCTGCTGCTTCTCCTTCTCCTCCTCCTCCTCCTCGAAACTGTCCAAACTGCCCCGTAAGGACCAATAGGTCTGTTGCAGTTTGTTCTCCTTTGTATTCCTTTGTATTCCTCCTCTATCTTCTTTTCCTCCTTCTCTTATTCCTCCATCTATTCCAAGCCTTCCAACTCTTCCTCCACTTCCTCCTCCTCCTGGTCCACCGTGATGTATGTCCTCCTCCTCCCCCTGGTCCACCGTGAAGTCTGTCCTCCTCCCCCTACCCCCCCCCCTCCTCCCCTGGTCCACCGTGAAGTATGTCCTCCTACTCCTCCTCCCCCTGGTCCACCGTGAAGTATGTCCCCCACCCCCCCTCACCCTGGACCACCGTGAAGTCTGTCCACCCGCCCCGGTCCACCGTGAAGTCTGTCCTCCTCCCCCCTCCCCCCCCCCCCCACCTGGTTCACAGTGAAGTCTGTCCTGCCCCCCCTGGTCCACCGTGAAGTCTGTCCTCCCCCCCCCCCTGGTCCACCGTGAAGTATGTCCTCCTCCCCCTCCCCCCCACCTGGTTCACCGTGAAGTCTGTCCTGCCCCCCCCCTGGTCCACCGTGAAGTCTGTCCTCCCCCCCCTGCTCCCCCGCGAAGTCTGTCCTCCCCCCCCCTGTCCACCGTGAAGTCTGTCCTCCTCCCCCTCCTTTTACTCAATATTTTGGTTCTCACATATTTTCCTCCTTCTATCTATCTATCTATTGCCTGACGCCGTGATCCCCGAAGGGGTGGCCACGAACGAACCGCCCCCATGCACCTCTGTCCCCAGTCAGTCGACGCCCCTCCCCCCAACCAGCATCGCCTTCGTTCATGTACTTCCTCACTCCATCCTTCCACCTCTCATTCGGTCTACCTCTCCCTCTCTGTCCCTCCACCTCGCTCTCGTACACCCTCTTAGTCATTCTCTCGCTTTCCATACGTTCCATATGGCCGAACCATCTCAAGTTGTTCCTTTTCACACTTTCCTCCTTTCCTCCTTTCAAGAGCAAAATACTGGCAAGTCTAGAAAATTTAAAGAAGGGCAAGAATCTAAAATATTTTCATCTTGGGCTAAATATGGAGGCAGGAACTCCGAGGCTATGAATATGAATAAGGTCTAAAATGCTTTTCTTTTGTTAATTTTGTTTTCTTTTTCTTTTTAGATACATGAATGTTGATATATCAATTACATTGAACAGAGTAATTAGTTAACTGGAGAGATAAGTTAAAATGTATAATGTATATTTAATTATTGTTTTGATCAATATATAAGGGAAAATTAGTTTGTGGAAATTAAATATACAATATATCAGGAAAAATAAGAAATAACACTGATGAATATTGAAGCTGCACGAATTATTTCAAATATTATAGGAAGGAAAGACAAACAAAAGCATGTACCCCCAAAGCACATGGGTGTTTTCGGAGACGATGAATTTATATAAACTACCTAATTTGAAGTAGATCTTGGTATGATATAAGTTTTTGTAAACGATAGTATAACAAACAATCTTGATAAAATGGCCAATAACTTAGCTACTGATTGTCCACCACTGATTACCCTACCTGCGGTTCAACTGTATTTGGTCGGTTAAAAGGAAATAAATAAATATATATATAAATATAAAATTAAATATAACATGCAAGCAAATGTACGCAAAATTTAGAATGATAATGTTGGAAATCAAAGATGAAATTTGATTGCGATGCAGAAGGAGTGGTACAGAAGAAAGATTGTGATGCAGGAGGAGGAGTGGTACAGAAGACAGATTGTGATGCAGGAGGAGGAGTGGTACAGAAGACAGATTGATGACAAAATATTGGTCTACAGCGGTGAAGAAGAAAGCCAATATCAACTGATGGAAACATAATATACTGGTGCCTTGTATAGTAGTAGAAGCGAAGGTCTTTTCAGTTCTGCCTGTCCTTAAATAAACCTCAACAACTCTGATATATTGCTGTACCGAATACCTTTATAGATATCTCTCTCTCTCTCTCTGACCATATGCCAGTATATTGTTCTATCTTTCACACACACACACACACACACACACACCTCCCAGTTGGATCGAGAAGCGAGAATGGATGATTGAGTTCTCCATTAAAGACCATCAGATCCTATGGCTTTTGTGGTGGCGCCTCAAGACGTTTTCATTTGGGAATATTGGAGCCGATTGGTGACAGAAAAATCCCTAAATGCAGATACACACGAGCGCAATTCACAGCAAACTTTTTCGCCAACTATTTTTTGGCTAGCATTTCGGGTCTATTTCATCGGCTGAATGCACAAACGCCAATAAAGACTTCGACCTATTAAACCGTTGCTAAAGATAATTATTTTCAAGATAATTAAAGGTCAACCTCTGTCAGTAATATTAACCCATTGAGCACCAGCTAATTATAAATAAAAGTACATCGAGAGACCGGCCGATTTGGCAATTTTTTTTTTTTTTTTAACTTAAATGGCTGAAATAGGTGAGAAATGAAGAAACAAATCACCTCGGTCATTTGGGGGGGGGGGGGCAGCCTCAGACATCAGCTGTGTCGGGCGGCCTTCAAAGTTCCCGCCCGGCCAGCCACAGCTGAGCGCGGCAGCATGGCAGATGTACGATGCCTCCAGTTTTCGAGTGACGGTTATTTACACCACCCGAGCATCATGTGTGCCTTCATAGTTCATATACTACCAACATGTATCACATAATGTCACTATAAGTGAAGTAATAATGTGATAAGTGCCTAGATATAAGTTTTATAAGTGCTTTATGAGTGGCAAGACCGTTGCGTGTCTCCGTTGCCATGGAGACTGGCGGTCATCATGGTCTCAGACAATAACAGAACGCACGTACGTACACACACCCAGCTGACTAACACGCGCCCCCAACACTTTCCCTTTTATTGTCTTTCTCTCTTACTCCCCCGCTTTATTGAGCTTTCATGTCACTTCCCCTCTTTATTCAGTTTATACTTTATCATATGTTTTATAGTTATAAAATAGGGGTTTCACACATTGTTTTACGCTATTTTGACCTAAAAATATAATATATTTACACTTATTGGTGTCCGCCATTGTTTTACGTATATTTGAGTGTCAATCTCACTTACATATTGTGTTCGGCACTTTGTATATATTTATTATGTACATTAGGTTTATATACACACACTTCACATTTCATACATATTCAGCGAAGTGGCGTTGTGTCAGCCTGGCAATCCCTTCTGCTGCTGGCCGTCGATGGGCGGGGGGTTGCTGGACGTGGGGGGCAGTCATGTATTCCCTCAACATCTGCCTGGACAACTTGATGCAGAAGTTCTCCATCGGTTCCGGCTTGCCAGTGATTGTTGCGTGGAGGATGTGGCTGTTATAGAGGGTGATATCGAGGAGGTGGAAGAATAACTTCTTATACCACCTCATCGTCTTTCTCACACACTCAACTGACGAGATGACAGCATCTGATTTGCCCACCAGCCGCATATTGATGTTATAATCACAGATGGCCGAAGGTTTCTTGATAATTTCGCCAGTTGCTCTGTCATGACGTCTGCTGTCTTGGAAGATGGGACGGTGGACTGTTGTGAGGACGTTCACATCCCGGTTATCCATCCAGGACAACATGAGGACATTGTTAGCATGCTGGTAGATGATGGAGCCCTTTTCCCGTCTGGGTGGTAGTTGGGGCATGAAGCGCCGATTCCTCTTGACGGTGCCTCAGACTCCTGTAGTGCGGCAAGGGAGGGGCTGGTGTACCAGTTGTCCGTGTATAGTATGTGGCCCCTGTCCAAGTAGCCTTGCATCATGGTGATGATGACGGCCCCAGAAACTCTGTATGTCCTCGTATCCAATAATTCTCTTTTCTTGCCCATATACAGAATTAGGTCCTCGATGTAACCGGTTTGACAGTCACACATCACGAAGGTCTTCAGGCCATATCGATTTCGTTTGCTGGGCATGTACTGCCGGATGCCAATATTTTCCATCCACAGCAGCAAACTCTCATCAATAATGAGCTTCTGATGGGGTTTGAAGGCGGCAGCAAGCTTCACCTTCAGGTACTCGAAGATGGGTCTTATCCTCTCCATGGGGAACTTCATTTCTCTTGGTTAACTTTGATTTATGGTGTGGGCTGCCAGGCTGTCAAGGAAATGTAGGTTCCCCATTATGGCCGTGAACCTATTTCTGCTCATTATTTGGCCAAAAATAGGGGTTCGGGTGAGGGGATCCCAGGACCAGTACTTTTTTATGGAGGATTTCTTTGTGACCCCCATCAGGATGACACTGCCCAAGAATGTGTAAAACTCTGGGACATTTAGAGTGGACCATGACAGCCTTGCAGAGTATTTTAGCTGCACCTTCCCAGCCATGAAATAATAATTATACCAGTTGGTCTGGTCAACAATTAGAGCCACAAGATTTGTAGTAAAAAACTGCCTGAAGATTTCAAGTCTCGTGGTCTGGCGCCCCTGGTTTGGGAGTGTAGGGCCGTTAATACCAGCGCCCACAAAGTTGTAGTCGGTGGGCACAAAGTTTTCTCCATCAACCCAATCCCACACGTCGGGTTGAGCGGCACCTTCGTCGCCAGAGTCGTCAGGAGGGGAGTCACCGTCAGGGCGGCGGGAGGGCATTGCCCTGCCTCTTGCCCTGCCCTCAACCTCAGCCTTGGTCGAGCCGACCCAGCCCTTGCTCTCGCAACGCCAGGGGTGGGGCATTGTATTAGGGTCACCTTAGAACCCCTTCGGCCACGCACGCACAGGGCCACGGGCACGCCCACTTATGTTGATAGGGCATTGCGCACGATCAGGGCGTTGTGGTGACGCAGGCGGTGATGGTGTCTGAGTGTCGTGTCTGTGGGAGGTCCCAGGCTGAGGAGAAGGTACAGGTGAGAATGGTAGTGGTCCGGGAGGTGATGGTGGGAGCGAGTCAATCCGGGCTGATAAGGGAAACAGGCGGAGCGGCGTGGGTGGCGTGGTGGAGATGATTCTAGGGCAGGCATATCCGCATCTGTTTCTTCTGAAGAAGAAGTCAATGGCTGTGCTGCTAAGATGGCTGCACCCCTGCGCAACCCATAGAAAGTGTTAGGGGTTGGCGCTTTTAGTGGAGAGGCACTGCGGGGTGGTGGGGATGGCAAACGTGGGGGATCACCACGGCGAGGGCGAGGGCCGCGAGGCACATGTGGTGACGGACCTTGACTCACCTCATCCTCCTCCTCCTCCTCACCTCTTCTCTTCTCAGCCCTACGATGAAAAGGTGGAATGTCGAGGAAGGCCATGGGGTCTGGGTCATCTTCCTCATCCTCATTATCCTCTTCCCCACTTGCTGGGGAGTCCACTATGTCACGGGGAGCGATGGTGGAACGATAGCTACAATCCTCCCTTTCTTGTAACATGGCGTACCGGTGAGAGATGGGGACAAAGGGTTCCTCCTCATGCATTTCATCTATCTCGGCCAAAGTGGGACTATATTCGTCCTCTGAATCGTCATTTGACGATCCAGTGTCACTATCAGGCACATTACTCTCTTCAAGTATGGCCATTGCATCGTCAAGGGATATTCCCCTGCGTGGGTAACGACGTTGTAAATCCGACATGGTGTTGCACTCGCGAGATGTATGGGTAAACTGACATTCCTTTGTCACGCACGTCCCTTGTCCCAACAAACCTAGATTTGGGGGTTGCCATACATTGCCTACATCCTAAGGATTATCCCATACACATATCAAGCCTATAGCTACCATAGGACAAGAGTAAATAAATGCCCCCTTACCCGACCGACCATCCCCTGACGACCCCACACAATTACCTGGACCTCGGCCTGTTACTCTTTCTATTAATTTCTGCAACATTCGCGGACTTTCCTCTAACTTTCACTCTGTTGAGCACCATCTCTCCTCCTACAAACCTGATCTTCTCTTCCTCACCGAAACCCAGGTGTCTGTAGCAACATCCAGCAACCCCTTCTCTGTATCCTCCTACTTTCTCTATCCTAGTTTCAAAGCCAAAGGCGGATGTTGTGCATATGTCCACAACAAACTCACTTGCTCTCGTGTTCCCGATTTCGACTCCTCTGAATTCTCAACTTTATGGCTCAAACTTTCCTGTCATTCTCTTACTAAATATTTCTGTGCTGTCTATCTTTCCCCTAACTCTACCAACTTTCCTAAATTCTTTGACTATCTAAACTCTACAGTGGAACACATTCTATCCATGTCTCCTTTCTCAGAAATCTCCATCTTAGGTGATTTCAACGTTCACCACCGCCAATGGCTCTCCTCTCACACTACTGATCCACCTGGTGAACAAGCCTACGTCTTTTCTATCCTAAATGACCTAGAGCAGTTAGTTCAGCAACCTACCCGTATCCCGGATCGCATCGGAGATCGGCCCAACATTCTTGACCTGTGTCTAACTTCTAACCCTTCTTCTTATACTGTCGATCTTTTCTCTCCTTTGGGCTCCTCCGACCATAATCTTATCTCTGTCACCTGTCCTATCTCTCCAGTACAGCCACCCGATCCTCCTAGCCGGCGGCGCTTGTGGCACTTTGGCGCTGCCGACTGGGAGGCTCTTCGGCAGTACTTCTTTGATTTCCCATGGAATGATTTCTGCTTCCATGGCCGAGGACCCTCGGAGAGTGCTGAACGCATTACCGAGGTAATCCTATCGGGCATGGAAGCATACATTCCATTCTCTTTCTCTCAGACTAATGCTAAAAAATCTTGGTTTACTCACGCCTGTTCTACTGCTGTCCGCAATAAGGAGGAAGCATTCAAACGGTACCGACGCCTTAAAACTCAAGACTCATTCTTCATATGTTTCTGCCCGGAATCAAGCCAAATCTGTTCTTCGACTTGCCAAACACTCTTTCATCAATAATAAATGCACTGAACTATCCAACTCTAGCTCTTCCCAAGCTTTCTGGCATCTAGCCAAAAACCTCTCCAACAATTTCTCTTCCTCGTCTTTCCCTCCCCTTTCCCACTCTGATGGCACAACCATCACTTCTTCCTCTGACAAAGCTAAACTCTTCGCTCAAACTTTTGCTAGAAACTCCACCTTGGATGATTCCGGTGCTATTCCTCCCTCTCCGCCCTCCTCTCTCTTACTTATGCCTAATATCCTAATCTCTTCTAAAGATGTACTTTCTACCCTCTCTGGGCTTAACACTAATAAGGCGTACGGTCCGGACGGTGTTCCTCCTGTTGTTCTCAAAAACTGTGCTTCCGTGCTGACTCCCTGCCTAGGCAAACTCTTTCGTCTCTGTCTATCCTCTAACGTCTTCCCTTCATGCTGGAAGTTTGCTCACATTCAACCTGTCCCAAAGAAGGGTGACCGCTCTCAACCCTCCAACTATCGTCCAATTGCTCTTATCTCTTGTCTTTCTAAAGTTTTTGAAACTATTCTTGCTTCCAAATTTCTTAAGCATTTCTCTTCTCATAATCTGCTCTCAGATCGCCAGTATGGCTTCCTTAAGGGCCGCTCTACTGGTGATCTTCTTTCATATCTTACTAACTCTTGGTCATCCTCCTTTCGGGACTTCGGTGAGACTTTTTCTATTGCACTAGACATATCGAAAGCCTTCGATAGAGTCTGGCATAAATCTTTAATTTCTAAACTACCCTCCTTCGGTTTCTATCCCTCCATCTGTGCCTTTGTCTCTAATTTCCTTTCCGGCCGTTCCATAGCTGCGGTTGTGGATGGCCATTGTTCACTTCCTCACCCTATAAACTCCGGTGTTCCTCAGGGCTCTGTCCTATCTCCTATTCTCTTTCTAATTTTTATAAATGATCTCCTTAACTGTACCTTAATTCCCATCCATTCATATGCAGACGACTCAACCTTACACTACTCCATTAGTTTTTCTGAACGCCCCAGCCAGCAATCCCTCAACGACAAACGTAATGAAGCCATAGAACTCTTAAATTCTGATCTAAATACTATTTCCAATTGGGGCAGAGAAAACCTTGTTAACTTTAATGCTTCCAAAACCCAATTTCTCCATCTATCTACCCGTCAGGATCTCCCAGCGGACTATCCCTTATTCTTCAACAATACAAAAATCAACCCTTCATCTTCTCTCAATATTCTTGGTGTCTCTTTTTCTTCTGCTCTCATTTGGAAGGACCATATTACCAGTCTTGCTAAGGCAGCCTCCCAGAAGCTGGGTGTGCTCAACCGCCTTAGGGGGTTCTTTTCCAGTGCACAGCTTCTTGCTCTGTACAGGGGCATAGTGCGCCCTTGTATTGAGTATTGTTCACATGTGTGGGGAGGTTCCTCTCACACCGCTCTCCTAGACAAAGTTGAAAGGAAGGCCTTTTGTATCATTAACTCCCGTCCACTCACCAACTCTCTGCAATCTCTCTCTCTCCGCCGCAATGTTGCATCTCTCTCGCTATTCTATCGCTACTATAATAATCAGTGTTCCTCAGAGCTATCCCAGTGCATACCACCTCCTTTACGTAGGGCACGTGGTACCCGTCTTGCAACTCAATCCCACCCCTACTCTGTGCAACTCTCCAACCCAAGAGTGAAACGTTACTCTCAAACTTTCTTCTACTCAACATCTGAGCTCTGGAACCCTCTCCCAGAATCAGTCTTTCCCTCTTCCTATGACTTAAATTGCTTCAAACTCCGTGTGTCCAGGCATTTTGGCTCGAACGTCCCTTGATTTTGGCCCTGTCACTCTTTCAACTATGGGGGAGGCACTCGCTATAGGCAGTTATGCCTTTTGCCTCCCTCAATAACATAGAAAAAAATAAAATAAAAAATAAATAAGGTCGAAAGTTGTTGGGAGATAAGTGGGTACAGTGTTTTTCATCACCTACTCCGCATGACCACCCACCCGGCAGGACTTGGGGGATAGCTGAGTATGGTCAAGTAATGCATACATCGTAAAGTGTATGTCACACAAATTTCAAGCCTATAGCTCCCATACGACAGGAGTAAATAAGGTCCAAAGTCGCAGTGAAGTAAGTGGGTAAAGTGGCGCCACAAATCTGCCCACCAGCACCCGCGCGGCCTGCCTAGGCGGTTGCCGCGTACCGCCACTGTTCGGCAACAGTCTACGGTATATCCCCTACCATTCTCAAGCCATTTCCTACCGTACGAGACAAATAATAGAGATTTTAGTGGCCGACGCGATGTTTGCATCGCTGGGGTTCAGCGTTACATACTGTACATTGCCGACGCAAACTGTGCGTCGCAGGGGGTCAGTGGGTTAAGGGGGGTAACCGGGTTTATTTCTCTCCTTTTCTTTCTCTATTTGGCTTGCATCCATTCGGCCCCATTCAGCCTACTGTTTTAAGATGTTTATCCCCATCTACAGTAGGTGTCGATTTTTTCTTGGCGAGCGATAGCGAGCCAATATTGTATGGAGAAATCCGGCTTCGCCGGAGAAATTTCTCCATCGAAATATGTACAAATTTAGCCTGCTGTCAATTTTTTGTTTTCCTACCTAGACCTCCATCAAGCTTTAAAAAAAAATCCCTAAGATCTGCCTCTATATAAATGTATACGTTTTTCGGTAGCCTAGATAAAATAGATAAAATACATTAAAAATAGTAGTTTTGTCTCTTCTTATCGAAGAATCAATGATATATATATATATATATATATATATATATATATATATATATATATATATATATATTAGAGAGAGTGAGAGTATGTGTGTGTGAGAGTTAGTTGGCAGGTTTTTCGTGAATCTATCATGAGATCCATATACAGAGGGAACACACACGTCAACTGCAGCAGAGTTGTTGTTGTTGTTGTTGTTCCCTAAGATGCCTGGCCGAACAGCCCCGAGTCCCTGAGAAAGGCCATGGCCATGATCGGGCTTTCCCACAGAGCTCTCATTGAGTGTAGATTTTGTTGTTGGCATAAGTGGTTGTGTGAAATGCAGTCTTCTATGATGTGTTTAATGGTATGAGGTGCTGTGTTACATCCCGGGCAGGCATCGACAACGGAGTCATCCAGTCTCTTCTGATAGCTCAGGAGAGCTGGATGGTGTCCGCATCTCAGGCTGGCCAGGTGGACTCTGTCCTCACGAGGAAGGGAGGATTCTGAAGGATGGATTTCAGGAGGTCGTGCATGCAGCTGCGTGTTGTCTGTGAGTGAGTGGATGGATCGGTGAGAGATATGAGTATGGATGTGCTTCTGGAAGTTGGTTCGGGGTGGGCAGGGAGGGAGAGAGGACAATAATTGTGTGTGATACCGTGTGCTGGGTGTTGTTTTGATATTTCTTGGTGTCTGTGGGTGTGTTGCCATGTAGTTTAGTGTCTGATCTTGGTTCGTGGAGGCTGCTGCCAGGAATTGAGTGCCTCTCATGTCCAGATGGTCTTTGACTTTGAGGATTTTGGTTTCTTGATGTAGGTGATCTGTGGGTGAAGTAGCTGTGCAGCCTGTAATGACTTTGTTTTGAATAGTCTGTAAGGTCTTATGATGTGTTTCAGCTAGGTTAGAAGCCCAGGCTGGGCTTGCGTATTCCATCACTGATCTTATGTATTGTTTATATACTGTGGTGGTAGTTTCTTTGTTGTGTCCAAATTTTGTGTGAGCAAGTGACCTGAGGGCGTTAAGTCTGGGTGTCAGTTTCTTTTTAATATTTGTGGTGTGCTGTTTGAATGTCATATGAGTATCATATGTTACTCCTAGGATTTTGGGTGTGTGTGTATGTGTTAGGGGTGTGTTGTTTATGGTGAGTTGAGGGATGTATTCGTGTTCTCTTGTCCAACTTGTGAGCAGGGTTGCGGTGAATTTGGCTGGGGCTAGATTAAGTCTGTTTGTAGTGCACCAGCCATGTAGTGTGTTGAGATAGGGTTGAAGGAGATCTGTTGCTCTTTTTGGGTCATGGTGTGTGCATGTGAGTGTTATGTCATCTGCATAGGAGGCTAAGTTTATTTGGGGCGTATTGGGTGTAGTTATATCGTGCATGTACAGATTGAAGAGTGCGGGCGATAGGACGGATCCTTGTGGGACTCCGTTTGGAAAGTTTCTGATTTTAGATGACTGACCGGCAAAAGATACATGTGCACATCTGCCTGCTAGGAAGTTGGCCAGCCACCTTTTTGTGTTGTTGAGCATGTTTGTGTTGTAGATTTTGTTTGTTAGGTTGTGGCGGGGGATGGCATCGAAGGCTTTACTAATGTCGAGTGTGGCTAATAGTGATCTGTGTGGTGGTCTAGCTGAGTTAATGCCGTCGAAAGCTCTTTGTGTAAGGTCTGTGAGAAGAGTGTTTGTGGAGTGCAGTGGCCTAAAGCCATGTTGTGTTGGAGCTAGGGGTAGGTCAGGTGTAATTAGTTGTAATACTAGGCGTTCCATGACTTTGGAGGGGGAGCAAAGAAGTGTGATGGGGCGGTGCGAGGAGGGTAGCGAGGGGTCTTTGTTGGGTTTGGGGAATGTGATGATGATACCATGCTTCCAAATGTCTGGTATTGTGTTGTGTGAATAGCTGTAGTTTGATATGTTAGTGAGTGCTTGTATGCCTTGTGGTCCCAGGTGTCTGAGGTGTATGTTGCTTATGTTGTCTAGGCCACAGGCGGGTGAGTGCTTGAGATTGTTGATGATATGCTTTGTCTGGTGATTGGTGAAGGGTGTATAGTCAGGGTCTGTGGGGAATTGTCTCTTACGTCGGATGACACGTCGGTCGTCTTTGTGAGGTTTTAGGTGGCTGACATGTGAAAAGTGATTGATGAGAGTGTTTGCTTGTTGTTTACATGAAGGAGTAGAGTCTGTTGTTGTGATTGCAGCATGTGATTGTGTTGTGTTGCTGTTGGAAAGTGTGATGCTGTTTAGTGTTTTGTAGAGTTTTTTGGGGTTTGTTTTGTGATCAAGTGTTTGTAGGAAGTTATTCCAATTTAGTTTTTGTTGTTCTTGTATTTTGTTGTTAGTTTGGGTGTTGAGTGCTTGAATTTGTTGTGTGATGTCTTGTGTGTGGGGTGCTGGGGAGTGTTTCAGTATGTCGCATTGTCTGATGAGGTTTTGAATTTCTGGTGTGAAGTTGGGGTTGTGTCTTTTCCTGTTACCTCTTGGAATGTGTTTCTTGTCAGCGATTTGGATAGTTTTATTGAGTATGTGTACAGCATTGTTGATGTTAGTGATGGGTGTACTGTTTAGAGTTGTGAAGTGTTGTTCTGTCTCATTTGTGAATGCTTCCCAGTTAGCTCTTTTATAATTGGTGTATGTGTGTTTGTGGCTAGCTGGGGTGAGTCTGGTTTTGGTGGTGATAATGATCGGGAGGTGGTCAGAGCCTAAGGTTCTGACCACCCTCCAGGATGTTGTGGGGGCGAGTTCTGGGGAGCAAAAGGTGATGTCTGGAGATGATGGGTTATAGAGGGCTTGGTGAGGAATATGGGTATGTTGATGGATGTCGTTAAGGATGATGAGGTTATCGGTTTGGTTTTGTAGTACCAGTCGGGGTTGTCGACAAACCAGGCCGACGTCTTGGCGTTGAAGTCACCACCCAGGATGATGTGTGGGGTGTGTGGGGTGTTTGTGATGTGTTGTAAGTGTGGTCTGTATTCATTTGGTACTGTAGGGGATGTTTGGGGAGGGATGTATGTGTTTATGATGGTTATGTTGGAGTTGTTGCCAGTGCGTATTTTAATTGACTGTATTTCTGTTGTGTTATCATTTGGGGGGAGGAGGGATTTGGTTTGTACACTGGTTACTATGTATGATATTTCTTTGTGTACCAGGGTGATGAGTCCACCGCCCCCGCCGACAGCCCGGTCTTGTCTGATGGTGGTGAAATTATGAAATGTGGGTGTTTTTGTGTTGTGCAGAGTTTTGTTTCTTGTAAGATGGCAATGTGTATATTGTGTTGTTTGATGAAGTGTGAGAGTTCGTGTTTCTTTGTGTTGATGCCATCTATGTTCAGTTGAAGAATGTTAATGTTATGTGCATGATGTATGTTGGGTGCTGCTGCACGAGGATGGGGTGGGGGTGGGGGTGAGGGAGGGGCTTGGGGTTGGGATGGGTGAGGTGGGGGTGGGGATTGGGGAGCAGGAGATGGGGGTTGGAATGGAATAAGATGGGGTGTGGTGTGTTGAGTTGAGGATGTGGATGGTATGGGAAGGTTAGGGGGGTTAGGGAGGAGAGGTGGACGGGTTTTAGGGGGGGGAGTGGATGATATGGGAAGGTTAGGTTGGGTTGGGGAGGAGAGGTGGACGGGTTTTAGGTGAGGGATTTGACTGGGAGAGGGAGGGGCATGAGGAACAGGTCCAGGTGTTTGTGTGGTGTTTCTTGGAGGCAAGTGTTGTGCAGGTGAAGTGGGTCCAGTTCCCGCATGAATTGCAGAGAACTGAACCCTTAGTATGGCGACTCGAAGTGATGGGTTTTGAGCAAGTTGGACATATGTATGTGTACGTGGGTCCTGGGTTGCTCTCAATGTCTCCGGCTAGAAGAAGTCTTCGAGAAATTGACAGCCGGAGAGTCATTTCTCGGTGTAGGAAAAACTGTGTGATGTGTGTGTGTGTGGTGTGAGAGGTGTGGAAATTCCCGGCGCGACCGAAGCCGCTCCAAGGACCCGTGCCCCCAGGGAGGGGGCAGGGGATGGTTGTGACGGTTTGGCTCCCGAAACTGCTCCCCGCGGCCGGCATCCGGTTTTCCTCCACTGGTCGTTGATTTTGTCTTCGGCCGTGGAGGGTCGGCAGCCATCCGCGGTTGGCAGCCTCGGGAGGTGGCCCCACGGCGTAGACACCGCCACATCAGGACCAACACATCACATCAGGACCAGCAGAGAGTTGAGTCGCATCCTTAAATGCAGTGAATGGAATTACGTCAAAATCGCGTGACGGCGAAGTGCACGAGATGGCACATATGATACAATAGATGGTTGAAAGTAATTGCAAATATTGTGCACATACCGGTAAGAAATAGTGCATCAATATCTGTTTAGTAACTTTTTGTTTCCCTTTGGGAGGGATGCATGCATAATATAGTATGAAGTGATTTTGAATGGTCAGGCAATGCAGAATGTCCGCTCATCTAAGTATTTGGGCAGTGTTAGGAGTAAATATGGGATTATAGATAATGAAGTGCGAGAGAGGGTACAACATGGGCAGAAGGTTATAGGAACGCTGAAAGCAGTGACAAGGAATTTGGATAGTGAGCATGGAAGAAAAGAAGTAACTGCATAACAGTGTGGTGATCCCGACATTGAAGTATGAAAATTAATCATAGACGTTGTTGGAGAGACATCAAGCGAGAGAGAGGGGTGGAAATGAATTGCTTAAAGTGCGTGTACATATTCATGAAGTGATAGACAGATAAGAACATAAGAACATAAGAAAATGGGAGTCTGCAGAAAGCCGATTGGCCTAAGCAAGGCAGATCCCTGTCCCACACAACCCCAAATCAATTACAAAGCCCAATTATAGGCTCAACACTCTAATACCCTGAGGATCATCTTACCAAAACGGTTAGAGATTAACGCAGGATTATGGGGGTCTGCAGAGCGCTGATTGGCCCAACCCGGCTGATCCCCCTTCACACCCAACCCTTCTCGTCCATATGCTTATCCAATTTTATCTTAAAGCTCCCTACAGTTTTAGATCCCACTATAGCACTTGGTAGTCCATTCCACCCATCTACAACTCTGTTACCAAACCAATATTTGCCTATATCTTTTCTGAAACGAAATTTATCTAATTTGAAACCATTGGTACGAGTTCTTTCGCTATCACTGAGCTTTAGTACATTTGTCATGTCCCTTTGTTAATCCCACTAACCCACTTGAACACTCTATCATATCCCCTCTAACTCTGCGTCTCTCTAACGAATGCAAACCTAATTTCTTCAACCTTTCTTCATACGGAAGATTTCTAATATTATGGATCATTTTGTCATTCTACGCTGTACTCTCTCCAATGAATCTATGTCCATTCTGTAATAAGGACACCAAATTGGACAGCATAATCCATATGGGGTCTCACTAATGACAAGTAAAGTTTTAAGATAACATCAGCAGTTCTGTTACTCACACTCCTAGAGATGAACCAAGAATCCTGTTTGCCTTATTACGAACGCCTATACACTGTTTTCTAGGCTTCAAATCATTGCTAACAAACACACCTAGATCTTTCTCGCAGTCTGAATTTTCTAATTCTAAATTAGCTAGTTTATATTTAACATTTGTTTGCATCTTCCCTATCTTTAATACCTTGCATTTGTCAATGTTAAACTTCATCTGCCAATTTACTGACCATTCATGTAAGGAATCTAGATCCCTTTGGAGGAACTCTATATCGCTATCTGAATCAATTGATCTCCCCATTTTAGTTACTTCCCTACTAGTTTATCCTAATCTAAATCTAGGTCATTTATGTATATAAGAAACAACAGGGGACCTAATACCGATCCCTGGGGGACACCACTTTTGACTGCTCCCCACTCTGACTTGGTACCATTTATGCTGACTCTCTGTTTCCTACCAATTAGCCATGACCTAATCCATCCCAACAACGCCCCACCTATTCCATGTGCCTCAACCTTTCTCATCAATCTCTCATGAGGGACTCTGTCGAAAGCTTTACTGAAATCTAAATATATAATATCGTATGCCTTGTCATTATCTACTGCTTCATATACCTCTGAGAAAAAACTAAGCAAATTAGTAAGGCAAGAACGTCCCTGTGTGAATCCATGCTGAGAAGAATTGATTAAGTTAAATGTTTCTAAGGGGTTTCTCATTTTCCTAGCAATAATTGACTCTAGTAGCTTTCCTATAATTGAAGTGAGACTAATGGGACGGTAATTGGATGCTATTGATTTATCACCTTTTTGAAAATCGGAACTACATTTGCAAGTTTCCAAGCTTCTGGAACTATACCTGTTTCTAATGAATTGTTAAAAAGAAATGTTAATGGGTAACTTAACTCATCTCTGCATTCTTTTAATACTCTGGCATATACCTCATCGGGACCAGGCGATTTCTGAGGTTTCAGTCTGTCAATTTCCTTAAGCACATCATTTCTACTTATAGTAACCGTACTTAACCTATTTTCTATACTATCTCTATATACCTTACGGACTTCTGGAATCTGTGCCAAATTTTCATTAGTGAAAACGGATAGAAACTGACTATTTAATGTACTGCACATTTCTAAATCATTTTCTGTCATTTCTCCTATCGAAGTTTTAAGGGGGCCTATTTTATCTCTAACTTTAGATTTATATAGCTGGTAAAAAGCCTTAGGGTTATTTTTTGAGTCATTGGCTATCCTGATTTCATAATTTCTTTTGTCTGTCCTTATACATTTTTTAACCTCTCTTGATAGATTCTGATAGTAAGCAAGTAGGTGAATTTCGCCTTTCTTTATTTTTCGATATATTCCTCTCTTTTTTCCTAGAAGGTCTAATAGTCTATTATTCATCCATTGGGGTTGGTTCTGTGTTGATCTAAATTTTCTTTTGGGGATATATTTATTTTGCGCATTGTGGAGTGAAGAAATAAAATTATTATATGTAGCTGTCAAATTATCCTGAGTTAAGACAGGTATCTGAGAGAGAGTATGTTCATTAGCGCACCTGGGTCCACTTAATAGTTTAACCATAGGATCGACTCTTAAGGCTCGTCTTAATCCACCATAATTGGCTTTTCTGAAATCTGGGATAAGTGTCGTATTCTCTTTAGCCTTTCCTGTCCATTGTATGTTAAAATAAATTGATTTATGATCACTATTTCCTAGTTGGTCTCCTATCTCTACATTATTTATCATTTGTTCATTATTACTGAGAACTAAATGAATCTGAGAACTACTGAGAACTATGATGAATCAGGAAGTACGAGAGCGTTGTGGTATGGATGAGGATGTCCTGGAGAGTTTGAAGAGGAACACCTTGAGGAGCGTGTGACAAATGAGAGAATGACTAAAAGAGTGTATGCAAGTGAGAAGAAATGGCAGAGAGAAAGAGACAGACTGAAAGCGAGGCGGAAGGATGGAGTTGAGAAGTATATGAGTGAGATGGATGCTAGGTGGGAGGAGGGACGCCGACTGACAAGGACAAAGGTGCATGGTGAAGATTCCTTGGTGGCCACCCCCACGAGTATTAGTGCTTCTGGTAATAATTCAGGTGATGGAATTAAAGTAAAATATCGAACAACTTTTTGTTTTACCTCTAGTATAGCAGCGTCTGAATTATACTGTATATGTATAAGGATTCTATTACAATGAAGCAACCTGGTTGAGCCCAAGAACTTTCAGCCTTCTACTGTACTTCTCACTTCTCCGCTTGTTCTTCTTTTCCTACTTTACTCCAGCCATCTGGTCTGGACTTAAGAGTGTTTCTTTATTTTTGTCTAGTACTCGATGCCAGTGCAATACTGTCTGTAAATATTGCTAGAGTAAAGATTGCTGATTAAAGGTTGCTGGGCAGTGTGTGTGGGCGTGTGACTCCCCTATAACGAGGTGCTCCACCTTGTCATACAATACTCGTCAAAAATATAGTCTAGCCTTTGCCTTAATCTTGTGCTCAGTCTACAGCCCCTCTTTCATACCATATAGAAAGAGAGAGAGAGAGAGAGAGAGAGAGAGAGAGAGAGAGAGAGAGAGATTGTGAGCTTTGTTCGAAGATACCACAAATGATGCAAATGAAAATACCCTTTTTGTCATCCATGCTGGTTCAAATGACGTCATGCGCACCAGATCCGAAGAGTTGATGGAGAAATATCGCAAGATGATCCAGCACTACAAAAACAAGTCAAGGAATATCATCATCTCAGGCATTCTCCCCAAGATCGACGCACCTGACAAATTCTACGACAAGGCCTTCAGAACAAATAGCCGACTAAAACATTTGTGTCTGAGGGAAGAAGTTGAATTCATCAACCTCTGGGACAACTTCTACAACCAGTCTACTCTGTTCCGCAAGGATGGCACTCATCTAAACCCTGTGGGTTCAGCACGCATGGGTCGTCTCCTACACGAAGCAGTCCGCAGCCATGGATCAAAAAACGCCATCCGAGAAGAAGCAGCAGTGACATAATCATCCAACGCCAAAAAAAACAGAGGCAACCGAGGACCACCAGCGATAAGGACGGAGACAGCGAGGACCGAGGACAGCCATGAACATAAATGTAGATCCGACAAGAACCAAAATATTATTAAAGCGCGTTCCGTGAGTTCTAAAATAACAAATTTAAAGGTTTTCTATGCAAACGCTCGTAGCATACGCAATAAATTTTCAGATTTAGAGGAGCTAGTGTTTACAGAAAATTATGATGTGATTGGCATAACAGAATCTTGGCTCAATACAGAAGATAGAGACTTTTTAGCAGAGTATTCACTTCCCGGTTATGTAATGTTTGAGAAAAGCCGAATAAATCGAAATGGAGGTGGCGTTTTACTTTATATCAAAGAAAGTCTTAACCCTACCCTCTTGTCAAACCTCAAATTGTGAACGTCGACGCATCTTTTGTGCTAATAAAGAATAATAAAGGTACCAAAATAATACTTGCATTAATATACAGACCTCCAGCTCAATCAGTGCAAACTGACCGAGAAATTTACGAACAAATTGCAGATGTAAGTAACTCACAAGATACCGTAATTTTTGGTGACTTTAATTTACCTGTGACCAAGTGGGGCGATACTCTTACTTCACACTCCGGACATGACTTGTATACGAACTTGCAAGAGAGTTCGCTTTATCAATTTGTTGGAACGCCGACCCGTGGTAATAACGTTCTTGACATTGTACTTGCAACAAAAGAAGAATTAATAGAGAATTTGAATGTTGGTGATGAATTCAGTAACAGCGACCATCATACGATAACTTTCACTTTAAAGTTTACTAGTAACGAACCAAATAGTAGCATCGAAAAAGTCCCTAATTTCAAGAAAGCTAACTTCCATAAACTTAGAGCTATGTTTAAAGAAACTGACTGGAGCTTTTTAATTCACAATAACGACATAAATACATCTTGGAAGTTATTCGAAGCCACTTACCTAAAAGCAGTGCAAGACTGCATACCATCGAAAACTCGGCGTCCAGGCCATAATAATAAGCCCAAATTGTGGAATAAAGATATTTCAAACTGCCTGCTTGCTAAAAAATTTGCTAATGATAGATTAAAATCCTCACAAAATGACGAAGAACGGCTGAAATTTGTAGAGCTACGACGCAAAGCCAAAAAGTTAATTAAGCAAAGTAAAAAGACCTTAGAGTTACATATTGCGAATCAAAGTAAAACAAACCCGAAAGAATTCTATAGTTATATCAGAAAGAAAAAAGTAGTTACTTCAACTGTTGGACCGTTAGTCGATGAAAATGGAGAATACACCAAAGACGAAGAACAAATGAGTAATGCCCTCAATACCTTCTTTGCATCAGTTTTTACAACAGAAGACCTCAGTGATATCCCTACACCATCGCCGATTCAGATTGATAATTCAGATGTTTTAAGCAATATCACCGTTACAGAGAGAGAAGTATTGAATTGTTTAGATAAACTCAAGGTAAATAAAACGCCTGGACCTGATACAATCTCGCCTAGAGTTCTAAAGGAAGCTAAGGATGAGCTCTCTAAACCACTGACATTACTATTCAATAAATCCTTGCAGTCTGGAACTATGCCCGATCAGTGGAAGCTAGCCAACGTAACACCGATATTCAAAAAAGGCAGCAAATCCCTATCCAGTAACTATCGTCCAATTAGCTTAACCTCAGTTGTATGTAAAATGCTAGAAACGGTCATACGAGACAGACTCGTAAATCACTTAGAGGAAAATAACATACTTAAAGATACTCAACACGGCTTTCGTAAAAAACGTTCCTGTTTAACAAACCTCTTAGACTTCTTCCACGATATCCTCAACCTCTACGATGAGAGTAAAGCTGTAGATATTATATACCTTGATTTTCAAAAGGCCTTTGACAAAGTTCCCCACAAACGTTTACTGCTAAAACTAAAAGCGCATGGAATACAAGACGGTGTGTTGAAATGGATAGAAAATTGGCTCAGCGACAGAAAGCAAAGAGTAGTCATAAACGGTAAGGCATCAAAATGGACCAATGTAAGTAGCGGGGTACCCCAGGGATCGGTACTAGGACCAATTCTCTTTCTAATTTACATCAACGACATAGATGAGGGTCTCACCTGTACAATCTCAAAATTTGCTGACGATACAAAAATTGCAAATAGCGTACTCTCAAAAGAACAAGTTGACGATATGCAACACAATCTAGATAAATTGTCATGTTGGGCCCAAATTTGGCAAATGAGTTTCAATGCGGATAAATGTAAAGTACTACATATCGGATACCTAAATGAGAAAGCAAACTATTCGATGAATGGCACTCAGCTTAAGAATGTAAACAGAGAAACCGATCTGGGAGTAACAATATCGAGTAACCTAAAACCGAGTCAACAATGTTCAGAAGTTGTTAAGAAGGCAAACAAAATAATTGGCTTTATAGGCAGGTCATTTGAGCATAAATCCAAAGAAGTTATCCTAACCCTTTACAATTCCTTAGTTCGCCCTCTTCTGGAATACTGCGTTCAATCCTGGTGCCCTTATTACCAAAAAGATATAAACAAGCTAGAACGAGTTCAACGTAGAGTTACCAAAATGATACCTAGCCTAAAGAACAAACCATACGAAGAGCGTCTTAGAGAATTAAATCTATTTCCTTTAACCCAGCGCAGATTAAGAGGCGACTTAATTCAAGTGTTCAAAATCATCAAAGGCATCGACAATATGAACTGTAGTAAGTACTTCACTATCGACCAATCTAATTACACGCGGGGAAACGGTTGCAGAATTATTGGTAAATCTTTTAACTCGCACGAATCTAAGAATTTCTTCTTCAATCGAGTTGTCAACTTGTGGAATGGGCTTCCCCGAAACGTTATAGACTGCATCACCGTTGATTCATTTAAACTCCGCCTAGACAAATATCTCGCATCAAACCCGCGACTGACTGCGTTTGTAAATGAATAACTTTATTTTATCCCCCCCTCAGTTACTAACCCATCTGTCCCCTACTAACTTCCTAATCCTGCCACGGACATTAGTTCCAGGGCAGTAATTCCCTTTCCAATGTTCCCTTACCCACTCTAAACCACTGTTTGGACACTTGATCCTCAGTGTTTTGGAGGACAAGCAACCTAGAAGGGTCACTGGATCTGTTGTTGCTTGATTTCCTTTGTACTCCTTTGTACTCCTTTGAGATCAAAGAAATGGTGGAAGTTTGCCTAGGAAAAATATGATAATCAGTAAGGAAATTAATACATGAAGTAAGGATGGGATTATAAGAAGGATACTAAGATATTAAATATAGATATGAAGAAACGATAAAATTAAATTATATATAAGTATAAGTATACAGTATAGGGATAGATAACTATGAAGTAAGGATAAACACACCCGACCGACCATCCCCTGACGACCCCACAAAATTACCTCGACCTCGGCCTGTTACTCTTTCTATTGATTTCTGCAACATTCGCGGACTTTCCTCTAACTTTCACTCTGTTGAACACCATCTCTCCTCCTACATACCTGATCTTCTCTTCCTCACCGAAACACAGGTGTCTGTAGCAACATCCAGCAACCCCTTCTCTGTATCCTCCTACTTTCTCTATCCTAGTTTCAAAGCCAAAGGCGGATGTTGTGCATATGTGCACAACAAACTCACTTGCTCTCGTGCTCCCGATTTCGACTCCTCTGAATTCTCTACTGTATGGCTTAAACTTTCCTGTCATTCTCTTACTAAATATTTCTGTGCTGTCCATCTTTCCCCTAACTCTGCCAACTTTTCCAAATTCTTTGACTATCTAAACTCTACAGTGGAATACATTCTATCCATTTCTACTTTCTCAGAAATCTCCATCTTAGGAGATTTCAACGTTCACCACCGCCAATGGCTCACCTCTCACACTACTCACCCACCTGGTGAACAAGCCTACGTCTTTTCTATCATAAATGACCCCGAGCAGTTAGTTCAGCAACCCACCCGTATCCCGGATCGCATCGGAGATCGGCCCAACATTCTTGACTTGTTTCTAACTTCTAACCCTTCTTCTTATACTGTCGATCTGTTCTCTCTTTTGGGCTCCTCCGACCATAAAGTTATCTCTGTCAACTGTCCTATCTCTCCAGTACGGCCACCCGATCCTCCTAGCCAGCGGCGCTTGTGGCACTTTGGCGCTGCCGACTGGGAGGCTCTCCGGCAGTACTTCTTTGATTTCCCATGGAATTATTTCTGGTTCCGTGGCCGGGGACCCTCGGAGAGTGCTGAACGCATTACCGAGGTAATCCTATCGGGCATGGAAGCATACATTCCATTCTCTTTCTCTCAGACTAATGCTAAAAAATCTTGGTTTACTCACGCCTATTCTACTGCTGTCCGCAATAAGGAGGAAGCATTCAAACGGTACTGACGCCTTAAAACTCAAGACTCTCATTCTTCCTATGTTTCTGCCCGGAATCAAGCCAAATCTGTTCTTCGACTTCCCAAACACTCTTTCATCAATAATAAATGCACTGAACTATCCAACTCAAGCTCTTCCCAAGCTTTCTAGCATCTTGCCAAAAACCTCTCCAACAATTTCTCTTCCTCGGCTTTCCCATTCTGATGGCACAACCATCACTTCTTCCTCTGACAAAGCTAAACTCGTCGCTCAAACTTTTGCTAGAAACTCCACCTTGGATGATTCCGGTGCTATTCCTCCCTCTCCACCCTCCTCTCTCTTACTTATGCCTAATATCCTAATCTCTTCTAAAGATGTACTTTCTACCCTCTCTGGGTTTAATACTAATAAGGCGTACGGTCCGGATGGTGTTCCTCCTATTGTTCTCAAAAACTGTGCTTCCGTGCTGACTCCCTGCCTAGGCAAACTCTTTCGTCTCTGTCTATCCTCTAACGTCTTCCTTTCATGCTGGAAGTTTGCTCACAGTCAACCTGTCCCAAAGAAGGGTGACCACTCTCAACCCTCCAACTATCGTCCAATTGCTCTCATCTCATGTCTTTCTAAAGTTTTTGAAACTATTCTTTCTTCCAAATTTCTTAAGCATTTCTCTTCTCATAAGCTGCTCTCAGATCGCCAGTATGGCTTCCTTAACCCTTTGGCTGCGGCTATGTTTGGGCTATTTAGGGCATATTCAGGCACTCCTGAATGATAAATCAAGCATCTGCATTAAATGAAGTGTATTCTGCCGAAAACTAGGCGAAAATAGCTTCAATGACACCCGGGAACGTATGATGTGGTCCGGTTCACCCGCAGTGGCCCCAGTGAAACGCGGGAACCCCGCTATTATGTAACACTCGCTCGCTTGGATACACTGGTGAGAGAGACAGAGAGAGACTCGCCCGAGACACAGCCTAGCTCAGTGAGCCGCTCTGTGCTCTGATGGTCGGAGGTGGGCCCCTCACGCTCCCACCCAATGACACTCGATTTTTATGTTTTTTACAGGTTTTTAAAGCCTGGAAATTGCTGTAACTTGCCAAAGCATTCCAGAACGTCACCCGCAGCGAAAGGGTTAAGGGTCGCTCTACTGGTGATATTCTTTCATATCCTATTAACTCTTGGTCATCCTCCTTTTGGGACTTCGGTGAGACTTTTTCTATTGCACTAGACATATCGAAAGCCTTCGATAGAGTCTGGCACAAATCTTTAATTTCTAAACTACCTTCCTTATGTTTCTATCCCTCCATCTGTGCCTTTGTCTCTAATTTCCTCTCCAGCTGTTCCATAGCCGCGGTTGTGGACGGCCATTGTTCACTTCCTCACCCTATAAACTCTGGTGTTCCTCAGGGATCTGTCCTATCTCCCATTCTCTTTCTTATTTTTATAAATGATCTCAACTGTGCCTCAATTCCCATCCATTCATACGCAGACGACTCAACCCTACACTACTCCATTAGTTTTTCAGAACGCCCCAGCCAGCAATCCCTCAACGACAAACGTAATGAAGCCATATAACTCTTAAATTCTGATCTAAATAATATCTCCAATTGGGGCAGAGAAAACCTTGTTACCTTTAATGCTTCCAAAACCCAATTTCTTCATCTATCTACCCATAAGGAACTCCCAGCGGACTATCCCTTATTCTTCAACAATACAAAAATCAATCCTTCATCTTCTCTCAACATTCTTGGTGTCTCTTTTTCTGCTGCTCTCAGTTGAAATGACCATATTACCAGTCTTGCTAAAGCAGCCTCCCAGAAGCTGGGTGTGCTCAACTGCCTTAGGGGGTTCTTTTCCCCTGCACAGCTTCTTGATCTGTACAGGGGCATAGTGCATCCTTGTATTGAGTATTGTTCACATGTTTGTGGAGGTTCCTCTCACACCGCTCTCCTAGACAAAGTTGAAAGGAAGGCCTTTCGTATCATTAACTCCCGTCCACTCCCCAACTCTCTGCAATCTCTCTCTCTCTCCGCCGCAATGTTGCATCTCTCTCGCTATTCTATCGCTACTATAATAATCAGTGTTCCTCAGAGCTTTCCCAGTGTATACCACCTCCTTTACGTAGGGCACGTGGTACCCGTCTTGCAACTCAATCCCACCCCTACTCTGTGCAACTCTCCAACCCGAGAGTGAAATGTTACTCTCAGTCTTTCTTCTACACAACAGCGGAGCTCTGGAACTCTCTCCCAGAATCAGTCTTTCCCTCTTCCTACGACTTAAATTGCTTCAAACTCTGTGTGTCCAGGCATTTTGGCTCGAGCGTTCCTTGACGTTGGCCCTGTCACTCTTTCAACTATGGGGGAGGCACTCGCTATAGGCAGTTCTGCCTTTTGCCTCCCTCAATCACATAGAAAAAAAATAAAATAAAATAATAATAATAATTAACGGGGGTCACCGACTTTTTTTATCTCTCTCTCCTGTTCTCTCTTTCCATTCGGCCCCATTCAGCCAACTCTTTTAAGACGTTTATCACCGTCAAGGTGTCGATTTCTTCCTGGCGAGCGATAGCGACCTAGCATTGTATAGAGAAATCCGGCTTAGCCGGAGAAATTTTTCTATCGAAAAATTTACATATTTAGCTTGCTGTCAAAAACAAAAATATATATATATATATATATGCTGGCTCGCTACCGCTCGCCAGGAAACTATTGACACCAATATGGGGGTAAACGTCTTAAGACAGTAGGCTGAATGAGGCAGAATGGATACAAGCCAAAGATAGAGGGAGGGAAAGAGAACAAAAAAGCGAGGTGGGGTCCCATAAGCTAGAATAATAATGAAGTATGAATAGAAATATAATGAAGTATTGGTAAAACATATTATAAAGTAAGGACAAAACAATATGAAGCAAGGAAGGGGTTATATGAACAATAGAGAGGTATGAAAAGAGGCGAGGACATTATAAATAAATATAGACAGTTATCGAACAAGGATCGCAAGCTATATGAAACGATGATATAAAGTACAGACTGAAACATATGAACAAAATGAAGGATTATAATAAGTATGGGTATAATGTAAGAAGTAAGGAGAGGAAGATATGATTAACCCGTTCAGTACCGGTGACGTTCTTTTAACTTTATTCTGACTTCTGCTAGACGATTATATTAAGTTTAAAAAGGGTCTCCAGCAAGTAAAAGACTTTGAAGTATCTAACTTAACTCTTTATACTACCACAGATCCTTCTTAAACTGCACAAAATCGTCTAAATATAGCTAGAATAACATTGTAAAAACATCACCGGTACAGAAAGGGTAAGAAGAGAATGATATGAAGTAAGAATATGAAGTAAAGATAGAACTATATGAAGAGTATCGAGAGAAAAGACATGAAGTGAGGATAAACAGATATGAAATAAGGAAAGATCAATGTAAATTAACTATAGAAAACACGAAGAAAAGGTATAAAAGATGTGAAATATGGAGAGAAAGATATATAGAAAGAAAACAAACATATGAAAGAAGGTAAGAAAACTATGACGTAAGTAGAAAATTATAAGAAGGAAGAAAACTAAAATAAAATAAATGCAGATTGAAATTGATGAAGTAAATCCTAGCAATATAATGAAGCAATGGTACACAGCTATGAACTAGGGAAGGAAATGAAAGAAAGAAGGAAACACACACACACACATGATTTAAGGTTGGAACATTATAATCAGAGTCACACACACACACACACACACACACACACATACGTAGATTTAGATATGATTAAAAAACTAATAGTTACCTTTATAAGACCCACATTAGAATATGCAACAGTTGTATTGAGTCCACATCTGAAAAAGCACATAGATGAACTGGACAAAGTTCAGAGGCCAGCAACAAGATTATTTCCAGAATTGAGAGGGAGCAGCTATGAAGAACGACTGGAAAATATAGGGCTTACTACATTGCAAGATAGAAGAGAACGCGGAGATATGAACACGATGTACAAATGTGTTAACAAGATTGACTGGATTGACAGGGAAGACTTCATCATACCATGACGAGGAAGAACGAGAGGTCAGACATTCAAACTGGTGGTCAAGCCTTGCAAGAAGGATGTGAGAAAATTTGCCTTTCCTTGTAGAAGTATAGGAAAGTGGAATTCACTCCCATAAAAGGTAGTGTGCGCCAAGAGTATAAGCCAATTCAAAGTAAAATATGATATGAGTTTGGAAGACGGGACACCACGAGCCTAGGCTCACTCCTGTAAAATTACAATTAGGTAAATAAATAAATACACACACATGATTTAAGGTTGGAACATTATAATCAGAGTCACACATATATACACAAACACACACACACACACACACACACATGATTTAAGGTTGGAACATTATAATCAGAGTCACACATATATACACAAACACACACACACACACACACACATGATTTAAGGTTGGAACATTATAATCAGAGTCACACAGTGCTCGTGGAGGGAAGGCAGAGACTGTGATATTTGTCCTCGCTATGATGCTGTAATGACCAGAACATTTCCTTGGCTTACTGCACCAACCTCTCTCTCTCTCTCTCTCTCTCTCTCTCTCTCTCTCTCTCTCTTTAGCATTATAATTACCAAACTGTGTCACCATTTTCACCACCATCATGATAGCCATCGCCACTATCTTCAACAACATTACCATCATCACCATCATTATTCAAATTTATGTCATTATTCATTAAACACATTACCATCACCATAAGGGAAGGTGAAACAGAGTGGTCTCGCCACTGGACTGGTAATCCAATGGACCCGGGTTCGAATCCCAGTATGTCAATGGGAAGATATTATTGGGATGGAATTTGTGCTGTACCTAGACTATTTCAGTGCATTACCACAGCACACCGAAATGCCCAAAACAAAATACTCTCATTGTTCCCTGATTAAATAGCACTGTATGAATATTCCCATATTCAAAATATGCTACAGGGGGGTAATGCCTAGTGAGTTAATTGCTCAATAGGTGGCGTTCTGAGAGTGAGGGTCCGAGTCTGGGGAATGAGACTGTGAAGTGCGGAGGCGGAGCAGCTTCAGAGATGGGATTGCTTCGAGCCGGGTGCTTCGCATGTCTCACTCCTTAGACTGGAACAAGACCTCACGGGCCTAACCGTGTTCAGCGGTTGAATGTGCAGGCTCTCAGCCTATGCCCGAGAAGGAGTAGTTGGAATATAGAAAAAAAGAAAAAAAAATCATCCGCATCACAATTTTTGTTTATTTTATTTTCATTACTATCATCATTTATTATCTCATCATGACCATCAGATCCAGCACATGGTCTTCCCTCCCTTTGTCTTTTTCTTATTTGTTTGTTAATGGATTAGTTAGTTTTAGTTTTAGTAATTAGTTTTATGTTGTTCTTAATTCTCTTCTTCCTTATCTTCTTCTTCAGTTTGTTTCTCCTTAATGCCCTCCTTGCTCTTTCCCTGGCTCCGTCTCCTCCTCCTTCCTCCAACCTTTATTTTCTCTTCCTTCTCCCTTCTACTCTTCCTTTCTTCTTCTTCCCCTCTTACTCCTTACCCCACCTTCAATATATTTTCCTCCTTCTCCTCCCACCTTCAATTCCTCATACCCCTACTCCTCCTCTTCCTGATCCTCTCACCTACTATATATCCTGCTTTTCCTCCTCCCACCTTCAATTCATCCTGCTCCTCCCCCTCAATCTACCTTCAATTCCTCTTCCTCCTCCTGCTCCTCCCACCAACAATTCTATACCTCCTTCCTGCTCCTTCCACCCACCAGTAAACATGGCTCGCACTTTTCCCTTTCATAATGTTGCCTTCGTGTAGCTGCGGGACGTACAAGCCAGAGAGAGAGGGCAGGGGAGGTAGATATATATTAATATATATATATATATATATATAGAGAGAGAGAGAGAGAGAGAAAGAGAAAGAGTGTGTGTGTGTGTGTGCGAGAGAGAGAGAGAGAGAGAGAGAGAGAGAGAGAGAGAGAGAGAGAGAGAGAGAGAGAGAGAGGGATAGAGTTTGTGTGAGAGTGAGTGACAGGGATAAGGGACTGGCTAAGGAAACAATAACATGATAGTAGAGTCATTTTCAGAGCTTCCGTGACCGTGTTTAGGATACCAAAGTTTCTCAGTGAATTTAACAAGGGCAACTGATGCTAAAAAAAATAATCCCCCATACACCTCACCAAAATGACGTGAAAGTTGTTATTTTAGACGTTTTTCAAAATGGCCACCTCCGTCATCTTAAATTTTTTATAAAGTTCTATTTCTTGAAGTGAATGGCCAAAAATGACAATTTTGGTGTCTATTTCCACTAATTTTGGTGTCAGAAAACCAATGGCATGGCATAATTAAAAAATAATTAATAACTAATTACCAAATAATTAAGAAAATAAGAAAATAATTAAGAAAATCAATGGGATGGCATAATTCATGATTTAGAGTCCCATTAACCTCAACATCTAAGACAAATATGATGTTGTTAAATCCACTGAGAAACTTTGGTATCCTAAACACGGTTACGGATCCTCTGAAACTTACTCAAATAATATAATATATAATTTAAAATGTAAACCAAGAATGTTGACTGATCAATTCCTTCTTTTTCAGGTTTGTTGCATCGAATTTAGCGTGAAGAATCATAAGCATGGAACGTAGAGGAGTTAGTGATGTGCCTGACCCAGGACCTGGATTAAAATGCATATTATGTCAACATCCCTGTATAGCTGATGATAGTACGGACAAGACACCTGATACAAAGTGGGAGAATCTAAGGAGCAAGTGTTTTCGGTGGAAGGAACTTGCTAAATTTCAGCATGCCTATGCAGCAGTGGAGTGGGACAAGGGGCCTAAAGGCCTGTACATGCATAGTAAATGTTACACCCAGATCAGTAGTAATCGCTATATTCAGCAAGCACAGAATCGTAAACGGAAATCTGAACAGGAAGAAGTTCAAGCATCAACTTCAAGTCAACAACTCCCAGGAAATGTGCCTAAAAAGCTTCGTTCTAGTACTGGAGTGGTTCATGATAAGAATCTCTGTGTGTGGTGTATGAAAGGACCACAAAAAACCAGTAATCCTGGCAAGTCCAAACTTTTGCTGCTGTCAACAGTAGACGCATGGAACCGGTTCAAGTTGCATACAGTTTGTCTATCAGATGAGCCTATAAGAGAAAGATTGAATACCCTACTTGCATCTATCCCAGACAGTCGAACGGCGTTTGGATTAGAAATTCGTTATCATCGTGAATGTTGGCGCAATTATGTCAGCAACCCTCTGAAGGAGTCTTTTCCTGATGAAAAAACAGAGCATCTGCAACATGTTAATCTTCGAGAGGCCCAAAATATCTTCTTTCATCATGTCCGTCAAGTTATCTTTGAAGATCATGAAATCCGTACACTGCAAGGTCTTGAAAAGGATTACAAAGGCATTACTTCAAATTATGGTTACTATTCCACAGCAAAGTCCAGTTTCGTGAAGGAAATTCTGATCAAGGAATTTGGAGATGACATAGCATTCCATGAACGAGGTCAGAAGAATGTGAGTGAACTGGTATATGATGCAAGAGCTGCAGGTTCATATCTTGAGGCTGCAATATCCTCTCTAGGTGTAAATGACGATCAGCTGGTGAAGAATGTAGCTGGGCGACTCAGAGATCAGATCATCAAAACAAAAACTGTTCCTTGGCCTCCATACATACATGAGCTAGAAGAATATGAAGACCTGAATGATCTCCTCTTGAAGCTCATCACTTGGTTAAAGCACCCCACAAAGTCTGAAGTCGATGACAAGCCCCAAGTCAGATCAATTGCATCTATTTTGACCAGCTACATCACTGGAAGACGTACTGCATTTGAGACAAACCTCGGTGTACTGCTACATGGTATGACAAAGAGCAGAGAAATGGTAGACATATTACATAAGGATGGCCTGGGAATCAGTTACAATGATGTGCTTTTGCTTAGAGATTTCTGGGCAGTTACTGATGTTACGTCCTGGGATATATAAACACTGGGCTCTTTCTATTGGACTAGGTATGCGGCAACAAGCAACAACAGAAAATGCTAGATCCAACCCTTATCTATAAACCCAGGCAACAAACCACCCTAAACCGTCAAGAGTCCTGCCTGGACAACAAGGTATCCTATGACTCGGTTACAGGGTGCACGCACTATAGACTGCTGATAGTCAAGCAGGCTATATAAAAGATCACACAATTAAGTTGACTTAAAGCTTCAAGGAAAAGATAGATAACGGAATTAAATTGCAGAAACAATTTAATAACAAACTAGAAGAAAGTACATTTACCGTTACGTTAATTAATACAACTAATCACCCCTGCGTGAAAGAAGGTGAAAGCAAACAGTCCTCAAAAAATCGTACAGGTAGACAAGATGCAGGTTTCTAAACTGCATGCGGCTACTGTAGGATCTGATGCTTAGAAAAGAAAGTAAGTTACGGATTTAGAGAACTCTTACTCATAAGCAGGAATAAATACTAGCGATAGGCCATACAGTGTATAATGACATAGGTATAATTAAATAAAGGCAGCAACTCGCAACATAACCACATACAGGTGTGCTTCTCACTCTTAGTCAGGCAAGCCTGCTCGGACAGAGTCTCTAAGCCACACCCTGACTCACAATGCTCACAACAACGGTAAACTGTGGCACAATAACAAGCATGCAGAAATAATAAACCCCTAGCTGTTAATCTGCCAGGTGGCAGAGGTCTAGCCGGAAGGATATAGGCTTCGGATACCCGGGCTGAGCCACCTGCTCTAGCCTAGGGACGTTCCCAAGACTGTGCACCAAATTACTCTAATTGAAAGGGTGCTCTCTTGAGAGACTCAGATCCCAAGTATCTGACTCTCTCCTGGCGACCCTAAAACAAACGCAAGACGTGCTAGCGCAGTGCTGAGTGGACTAGGCAAGGGCCCTCACACAACGAAACACTAGACACACAGGCACACAGACAAGAAAATGCCCCCAGACTCCCACATGTATCCTAGTAAAGTCGTGCAGGTCCACAGGACTCGCACCAGCAGACTTTACTTAAAGGATCGCAAAAAGCCTCCCCTCCGGTCTAGCCCCTGCTCACCTGCCACAAGAACACACTAGCAAGCATGAAACCACCAAATATGAGACAACAAAAAAGCTTCCTAGGTCTCATTAACAATTACATCTCTGCATAAGGCCCAAATCCTATCTAATTATCTGAGAGCTCGTCGTTAATACAATAATATATATAAGGTCTATCAAGGGGATGGGATAATTAAATAGATTGGTGAAGTAGTGGAAAGAAGGTATACAAAGTAAGAGAGAAAGTTTCTAAGTGGGGTTGAGAGGGATAGATATCAAGGGGGTCCGAAGGGTACGACAGTGAGGTGAGCTCTGAGTCTTGAATCTGTCTGGACCCCACCCTAGGCATGTGAAATACATCCCATGCTTGGCAACACTCAACACTGTTGCCGGGTCAAAATCCTCTACCCCTTGCGTGAGTCGAAACTAAGCCTAACGTTGCGATCAAATTGGCAACATCAGGCTCGTCCCAAGCTAGACTCTCCGCGCCCGCGCGAAGCAACGTCCCACAGCTGGTCTCTCGCTCCCGCTCGTCTCCTCCCACTCTCACTAGACTTACATCTTATATATTATAATGAAACAATCAACTATCGAGAATAAAATATACTAAGATGCGTTGGTTAAGAATAAGGGCAGCTTCAAGCTGTGAAACAACATAAGAATATCCCAGACATTAGTTACATTGTCGTAGGATATATACTAAGGAAAAGCCGGCCGGCCGGCTGCCGCCAGCCGGTTTCTAAACGGCTGGGCAGCCGACACTCGCGCATGCCCGCACGTGGCTACTATGCAGGAGCGTCACACCTCCCCCAAGATATAAGACACTTGACTAAGTTCTTCATATCTAACAGAAAGCTTCTCATAGTACCACACACTGTTGCGACACAAGGCACTATATATAAAAAAAAAAAATACTGTTGCACTCCACCGAGCAAGTTCAACTAACTTAGCGACAATAAGCTACAACATCTTATTCAAAATTCTACACGTTATAAAAATAATGAGTTTTTATAAGGTTTTTTGTTTTTTTAATTTGTTTTTGGCGGCTGCATTTACAGGGGCAAGCCGATTTTACTCCACTCTCAACACACACTGACTGAACGGCGAGGGTTCTCCTGCAAACAAACCCTCCCGTGACAAACAATCAGCCAAAACATTATCAGTGCCCTTAGCATGCCACACATCCAACTTGTGTCCCGGCAGCAAAACAACACCTGGCACTGATAAACTGCCCAGTTCATCACAAGACTGGCATTTCTCTTCGCTCTTTCCGGCAACGGTGCCTGCCAATAACCTTTCACTAGTTCTACCTTCGTGATAGGCGATGCAGCCCCGAGGCGGTCTATGTTGTCGTCAACTCTCGATAAGGTATAGGCGTCTGTCAGGGATAATGCACACACACTCTCGCAATCAACACACTCACTGATCTTGCCACTTAACACCGGTTGCAAAGTTACAGGCAACGATCACTCACGACATTCCTTATCCCTCAGACCCTTCGTCAACACGTAATCCAGCTCTGCTTGCACCAGAGGCTGTCGAGCAGGATTTATACGGTATGGAGCCAATTTGAACCTTGCACTGTCTCCAGCCTCCATGTCGGATTCTACTTCGTACATCAGGCCTGGAGAATGAACAAACATGCGAAAGTACTGCCATAGCCTAGTAAACAACTGCCTTGCACTGTCTCCACGAACAACATGCCTAGTGCCTTCCCACAACCCAGCCGAGACCGCAGCTTCTAACCTGTAGACTCCCTCCTTCTCCACCTTCGTCCCTAGAACAGCCAGGTCATGAGAGGGACAATCAGTACCACCTGTGCAGTCACTCCCATAGTTCATTATTGCTAAGGCTTCCCCGCCGATACCGTACATGCACACCCCCGCATTTCTTACGACTACATCTGCCTGCGCAGCATCACCGCTTTTTGTGACATGGCCAGATACAGTCGGTCTATGGTAGGGCTGTTGCAATTGACTAGAGCAGCATTGGGAGGCTATGCGACAACTGGGCACTTGTATGCCTCAGCCAACCTCACCAATCTGCTCAAAGTCCTCCTTTTGACCACCACCCTTGGCAGCCATGGGTCGACCCTGACCTGGCAACCATGCCAAAGCCTCGTCGCCCACCTTGAACCACCGAAACAACGAGGCTAACGGTCTTTCAACATTCACGTGACCTGCCCGCGGAACATCTTGCACCGCCCGAGTTGTGAGGCTCAGGGGCTCGGCACGACCAGTGGGGTATGAACCGAGCTGGTGCTGGAGCGCTGCACACTGCTGCTCAGGCAGGTGCTCTAGCGCTTCCACAGCCACCAGACTCGTGTCCCCCGCCCACTGCTCCGCCGAGACATGACAATCCCTACTCTCCTCCACCTGTGCCCTACTGCCCCCCTCTCCTTCTCCACCTTGGCCGCTGCAGACCAACGCAGGGACAGTAGGCTGCTCAGGTGGTTGCCTCACAAACTCCTCCAACAGGTTCACATGACATGTTTCCCCGTCCTCGTGTTTGATCTCGACAGCACCATTACCACACTTCTGAACTTCCGGATCCTCCAACTGCAGTTTACAAATATCTGAGGGAACCAACCTGTCTAGATGCTTCTGAAGCAACCCAAGTCCTGCCCCAATATCAAACTGAGCAACCCTTTTTTCTCTCTGTGTGTAACGTTGCTGCCTCGGAGTCTCTTCCTGCCCTACCTCCTCACTAGCTGTGACAGGTCCTGGGGCCTCTCCAGACTCTAACATAGGTGCCAATAATGAGTCACCAAGAAACACTGCCGGCTCAAAACTCTCCAATTGACCAACACTTCCCGTTTTCTTGTGACCTTTCCTCCGCGGTTTGATAGACTGAGGTGGTGGCTGCAAGGCTCCGGATGTCTGAGAACGCGTCACAACACACGCCATGGTTTGTACGCTACACTTCTCAACCCACTCCTGTTCCTCCCTACTAACGTCGGCCGCCTTCTCGGCAACGACCAAGGGTGAAACCTTAGAAGCAGGCACCGCAAAGTCGTTGCCGAGGAGGAGGTCGACGCCCCCAACAGGCAAGTTCTCTACAATTCCGACATCCAGCTCCTTTGTCACACCACCCACCTCCAGCTCCATCCGCACCAGCGGGTAGGACTTCGTAGCATTGATCCCCTGAACTACCACCACCCGAGCAGCGTTAATCGGCCTACCAGTAAAGTTCTTTAAATAGGTCTGAGAAGCCCCCGTATCACGCAATAGCTTAACTCCTCGCCTTTCGCCAGCCCCCCTCACAAAACCATGCCCTCTATGACCCCCAAAGACGTCGCGGACAGGGTTCGAGCCTTCCGGACTCTTGAACACAGGCTGTGTCCCAACCTCTGACGAACTACCCTTGGCAAACTCAGAAGATATAGGCGACACCCCTATGCTGCGGGCCAATGACACAACCTTGTTTGGTGGCTTGTTCGGACAAGCATTTGCAAAGTGACCCTCCTTGTGACATGCAAAGCACTCTTTACTCTTTGGTTTCCCTTGGGAGTGGGAGGTACCATTAGACTTCTTATACGGGACGGTATTTGGTTTATGTTCAGTTTTATTGTCAGTGCTACATGGTTTTGTGTATTTATGTTTATCAAAATTCTTGGGAGGGGGAGGGGTACGATCCTTTGCACCCGACTCACTCCTAGCTGCTGCTTCGCACCCTCGAATTAATGACAGTCGGAGGTCAGCCATTTCTGCTGCCTCCTGGAGAGTTCTAGGATTTTTTTCCTTTATAATTAATGTTAAGTCCCCGCCTGTGCACTTAAAGAACTGCTCCAAGAGAACCAGCTCACTCAACTCCTCAATAGTAGCTGCCCTCTCGGAACGCAGCCAATGTCGTAGTGCATCAGACAAGTCCCGGGCGTGCTCTAGGAAGGTACTATCCTTGCCCTTAGTAACCCCCCGAAACTTCAAGCGGTAAGTTTCTGGATGTAACTCATAGGCCCGTAGCACAGCCTTCTTTAGCTCATCATAAACAACACAGGATTCTAAAGGTAGTGCATCATACGCTTTTAGCCCCTTTCCTAGGAGTCTTGATGAAACTAATGCTGCCCACTTTTCCTGAGGCCACTGGTGTTCCTGACACTTCTTCTCAAATCGCATAAAAAACTCAGTTACACATGATTCATCGAACACAGGAACCAGTTTAAGCAGGTGCGACAATGATTGGTCCCGATGTCTGTTACCTCCCCCAATATTTCGCCCTGTTATCTCCACACGAGATCTCTCCAGCTCCCTGTCAGCCCGATACCTAGTAGACTCTGCCTGCAGTTCAGCCTCTCGTATAGCTGGTCTCTCTGCGGCCTCAGCCTGCACACTAGCCTGTCTCTCGGCAGCCTCAACCTGAACTCTAACCTGTCTTTCGGCGGCCTCCACCTTGGCCATCTCAAGCCGAAACAACAAATCTGGAGTCAACCCTTGAGGAGGGGAAGGTGCATTTAATGGGGAGGGTCCCTGTGATTGAATTCCACGCTGCCATTGACCATCAACTTGGGGGTATGTACTAAATTCAAGCACCCTGTCGTTTGATATGGGGGTAGAGTGGAAGGGGGGCTGGGGACCGGGGCCCCCAGTCGCCTCTCCTCCCAGGTCTCTCCCTTCTAAACCCAATATCAAAGTCCTCAGCTGATCTTTCCTCATGCCACTTAAACCCTGGTGACCCTGAAGACCTGCCACACACTTTAAGCCATACTTATTCAGCTTCAACACCCTGGCAGCAGTAAGGGGCACCTCTAAAAATCTTCTAGCACGCTCCTCGCTATCGACTAGCCACTCCACAGGTCTTTCTCCCTCCGAGCCTGTATCGTGACCTGACCCACCACTGTGTTCTGATGTATTAGACATGTTTGTGTACTGCAGTAATTATCACGGTTATAGAATGTGCCTTATCTCCTATGCAAGTATGTATATACTAATGTTATTTAAAGTCTTTAATGTGTTATATTGGTTGCTCCAAAAACAAAAACTCTATGTCCACTGTATTCCTCTAATCATAAGGAATCTCAAAACAAATGACCACTATATTCCTCTGTTCAGTAAATCCTATGCAAGGTCGCCATTTGTTACGTCCTGGGATATATAAACACTGGGCTCTTTCTATTGGACTAGGTATGCGGCAACAAGCAACAACGGAAAACGCTAGATCCAACCCTTATCTATAAACCCAGGCAACAAACCACCCTAAACCGTCAAGAGTCCTGCCTGGACAACAAGGTATCCTATGACTCGGTTACAGGGTGCACGCACTATAGACTGCTGATAGTCAAGCAGGCTATATAAAAGATCACACAATTAAGTTGACTTAAAGCTTCAAGGAAAAGATAGATAACGGAATTAAATTGCAGAAACAATTTAACACCTTACGAGCGGCCTATGCGGTTTATTTATGTGTACCGCACAGCGGGGTGTTTTTAGCCAAAATAGGGCTGTTTACGTGATCATTTTCATGCCTAAATAAGACCCAGAACGTAAAACAAGTACCTATCCCTGAAAGGGCATAAACAGAGCTTTCGAATGACACCATAACGATCCTTGTATGATGGATAGTTTTCTTGCAATAACCGTGCAACGCGAGTGCAAAAAGCAGGTAATTCGGTACTTTCAGTACATAATTGAGTATGTAGCGAGTGAGAGAGGGAGGAGGGAGCTGAGATTTGTGTCAGTAGGTTCGCCGCGGTGGTCTGGAGCAGTCATACGCTCGCTAGTCTCCTGCCACCACTTGTCTCTCTCTCTCAGCCACATTACGTGCTGAAATTGCCACTCGACCTATGTCGAGCGCCGCCAAATAGTCCAGCTTTATTTAACTCGACTTATGTTGCTCGCCGCTAAATAAGGGTTAATAACAAACTAGAAGAAAGTACATTTACCGTTATGTTAATTAATACAACTAATCACCCCTGCGTGAAAGAAGGTGAAAGCAAACAGTCCTCAAAACATCGTACAGGTAGACAAGATGCAGGTTTCTAAACTGCATGTGGCTAAGCCACACCCTGACTCACAATGCTCACAACAACGGTAAACTGTGGCACAATAACAAGCATGCAGAAATAATAAACCCCTAGCTGTTAATCTGCCAGGTGGCAGAGGTCTAGCCGGAAGGATATAGGCTTCGGATACCCGGGCTGAGCCACCTGCTCTAGCCTAGGGACGTTCCCAAGACTGTGCGCCAAATTACTATAATTGAAAGGGTGCTCTCTTGAGAGACTCAGATCCCAAGTATCTGACTCTCTCCTGGCGACCCTAAAACAAACGCAAGACGTGCTAGCGCAGTGCTGAGTGGACTAGGCAAGGGCCCTCACACAACACAACACTAGACACACAGGCACACAGACAAGAAAATGCCCCCAGACTCCCACATGTATCCTAGTAAAGTCGTGCAGGTCCACAGGACTCGCACCAGCAGACTTTACTTAAAGGATCGCAAAAAGCCTCCCCTCCGGTCTAGCCCCTGCTCACCTGCCACAAGAACACACTAGCAAGCATGAAACCACCAAATATGAGACAACAAAAAAGCTTCCTAGGTCTCATTAACAATTACATCTCTGCATAAGGCCCAAATCCTATCTAATTATCTGAGAGCTCGTCGTTAATACAATAATAGATATAAGGTCTATCAAGGGGATGGGATAATTAAATAGATTGGTGAAGTAGTGGAAAGAAGGTATACAAAGTAAGAGAGAAAGTTTCTAAGTGGGGTTGAGAGGGATAGATATCAAGGGGGTCCGAAGGGTACGACAGTGAGGTGAGCTCTGAGTCTTGAATCTGTCTGGACCCCACCCTAGGCATGCGAAATACATCCCATGCTTGGCAACACTCAACACCGTTGCCGGGTCAAAATCCTCTACCCCTTGCGTGAGTCGAAACTAAGCCTAACGTTGCGATCAAATTGGCAACATCAGGCTCGTCCCAAGCTAGACTCTCCGCGCCCGCGCGAAACAATGTCCCCCAGCCGGTCTCTCTCTCCCGCTCGTCTCCTCCCACTCTCACTAGACTTACATCTTATATATTATAATGAAACAATCAACTATCGAGAATAAAATATACTATGATGCGTTGGTTAAGAATAAGGGCAGCTTCAAGCTGTGAAACAACATAAGAATATCCCAGACATTAGTTACATTGTCGTAGGATATATACTAAGGAAAAGCCGGCCGGCGCTGCCGCCAGCCGGTTTCTAAACGGCTGGGCAGCCGACACTCGCGCATGCCCGCACGTGGCTACTATGCAGGAGCGTCACACTGACCTGAAGCATTCAACTGAGTGTCCTTTTGAACTTTCTGAAGGAACACCGGCAATATGTATAGTCGACAACGATGACTTCAAAAGTGACACTTTGACTGGAAGTGGCCAATCACATCGTACAAATGTCATGTTTGTTCAGCCAGACCTACCTAAGCTAAATCTACCTACCCTAGATGATGATAGACCAGTTGCAAATAGCACCTTGCCTTCGTACCTCTCTGATAGCCTCAAAGAACTTGGGAGCCAGATGCAAAGAATTGAACCATACAAAACAGTCAAGCGTGGTGAACCACCCATCAGACCAAGGATAACGGATGAACAACATCTGGACACAGTTCCTGAATAGACATTCGAATGCAGAATGTGTTATCTTGGTTAATGACTCGTACGAGCAAGACTTCTCCATCAAAGATAGTGAACGACAACACCGTCAACAAAATCAGTCCATTTGCAATGTGTTTATGAAGTCAGAGGACAAATTTCCTTCTAATAGAGACTTTCATGCTCTTTTTGGTAAGCCAGAGAATAAAGTTCCCCTTCAAGCATTTATCAAGGCTTCTTTCAAAAGAAAGGCATCTACAACCACTATTCAGCTCATACACTGTGTTGTTGGCAAACCACCAAGGAATCTCACCACAGATGAAGTTTTGCAGAATCTCACATACGCCCAAGGGTATACAGAAGCAGTTGTCATAGACACTGAAGATTCAGGCAGCCTATGTGGCTCGGCAAATATCAGGACTCTTGTGCTTGAAACGCAAATCTCAGCTGATAAATGCTTGGTGTTTGTGTAGTGAGGCAATGGCAGAGTCTTTGATCCCACTTTATGTTCTTACCGGATGCGACCATAACTCCGGCTTTTATGGAATAGGCAAGAAAACTATTGTTGACCGTGTAGAAAAATCATCAGAAGCTCGCAACCTCCTTAAAAGTTGTGGCACAATCATCCCAATCACACAGGAAATCATCAATGACTTACAGAAATTTGTTATCCGGTACATCTATTGTGACACCAAACACAAGACCCTAGCAGAGGTGAGAGCAGCAAAGTGGTCAGTACTCAAGAAAAAGAAGATCATCAGACTGGTACCTGATTCTGACAGTCTACGACCACACTTAGAGCGCACCAATTACCTCACATATCTGCAGAAGAATTTCCAGCTTCAGAATCATCCATCACCAATTGGCCATGGATGGCACCTTGTAAATGGCTTATGCCTCCCAGTACGCTATACCCAACCTGCACTTCCATCATTCCTGGATCTTCTAAAAACTCCAAGTCATCCACAAATGGAGAGCAGCGATGATGACAGCGGAAGTGATTCTGACAGTTGTGCATCATATTTGTCCTGCAGTGATAGTGCATCTTAATGCAGTAGGTCTCGTTTTATTAATTTAGGATACCAAAGTTTCTCAGTGGATTTAACAACATCATATTTGTCTTAGATGTTGAGGTTAATGGGACTCTAAATCATGAATTATGCCATCCCATTGATTTTCTTAATTATTTTCTTATTTACTTAATTATTTGGTAATTATTTATTAATTATTTTTTAATTATGCCATGCCATTGATCTTCTGACACCAAAATTAGTGGGAATTGACACCAAAATTGTCATTTTTGGCCATTCACTTCAAGAAATAGAACTTTATCAATTTTTTAAGATGACGGCGGCGGCCATTTTGAAAAACGTCTAAAATAACAACTTTCCCGTCATTTTGGTGAGGTGTATGGGGGCTTATTTTTTTTAGTATCAGTTGCCCTTGTTAAATTCACTGAGAAACTTTGGTATCCTAAACACGGTCACGGAAGCTACGAAAATGACTCTACTATGAGAGAGGAGAAATAAGACAGAGAGAGAGAGAGAGAGAGAGAGAGAGAGAGAGAGAGAGAGAGATAGTAATTACATGTTTTGGATAGTGGGAACAGAACAGTTATTGTGAAAACTAAGACATTGTAAAGTCATTAACAAGTTAGAATGAATAACATAATTATGTAGTAAATATAAAGAAGTGGATCGAGGAATTTTAAGATCGAAAAATAAGTAATTACACACTTCATAACATCACTAATAATATACAGTATCTTTGCAACTTTCGCAATGTTTTGCATTCACATTCTCTGCTGGTTAAACGAAATTTCAAAGTACATGACTATTTAAAATTATTCATTGTTTACATTGTTCTACCATAAGGTAAAGAGGTATTGATGTTTAAATCTCTCTCTCTCTCTTTCTATCTCTCTTTCTCTCTCTCTCTCTCTCTCTCTCTCTCTCTCTTTCTATCTCTCTCTCTCTCTCTCTCTCTCTCTCCACCTCACTCTCACTCTCTCTCTCTCTCTCTCTCTCTGTTTGTGTGCGTGTGTCCTTTTTTTTTAGGAGAACAGAAATTCAGGATTTCGGTTATAGGGGACATAAATTTTGAAATACGAAGAAGTCAGATTTATAAAAGGAGAAACGAGAACCAAGCTACATTTAAGCCAAAGAAAATAAAGTAAGATTGCAGGAGAAGGGCGGAGTGAGCAAACGATTAGTTTGAATAATATGATAGAGGTGGAAATCGTGTTCATAGGAATACTTATAATAGCAGAAATAATTATGCACAAGTAGATGGCAAATATTGGGTATTAAAGCAACAGAGAACACGAACATTAAAAAATATCTTGCTGTAAATTTAATCCCTGAAATTCTGAAAAGGAAGATTGGCACACAAGAAAACAAAGCTGGAAAGGTGAGAGTCAAACATAAAAGCCGCCAAGAAAAATGGAAAAGACTAAAATTGTGAAATGTATGAAATGGACTACCCGCGAGGAGAGAAAACGCAACATGGAAGGGAAACTTGAGTAAAACGAGTAGGGAACATGGAAAGGCGAGAGGAGGAGGAGAACGGGAAGAACAGGAGAAAATAGAAAAGAAAGAGAGGAAAAATAATTATAGGAGAAGTAGTAAGAGCAATATGTATATAAGCGAAAATAAAAAAGCAGGGAGATGTAGTACTAGGTCGTAGGAGAAATATTAAGAACAAATATATATGAGGATAATAATATAGAAGACAGAGTTGGGAAGAGACAGGAGAAAGGATAGCAGTAATATAGGAAGTTGTAGAGCAAAATATATACAAGAAACTATAGACCAGAGCGAGGGGAAAAGAGACAGGAAAGAGATGGTAGTAATAGGAGAAGTAGTAAGAGTATATAAGAGACAATTTAGAAGAAATAGAGGCGAGAGGTGGTGGTAATAGGAGAATGAGTAAGATCAAAATGTGTATTAGAGAAAATATACAAGAATGCGAGGATAAGAGACAGGTAAGAGGTAGTAATAGGAGAAGTAGTAGGAGTAAAATTATAAGAGGTAATATAGAAGGAAGAGAGAGGCAAGGGTTAACATAGGAAAAGTAAGAAGAGAGAGTTTATAATTATAAGAGAGAAATATATAAAAGACATAAGAGAGAGGTGGTGATAGTAGTATTAGTCAGAGCAACATATAAAAGTGAGAGAAAGATAGAGGGGAGATATTTTAGTGGGGAAATAAGAAGTATAAAAGAGAGATTGAAGAAGAGCGAGAGATAGCAATAGCAGAAGCGGTAATAAACATTATATAAGGGATGAAATAAAGAAGAGGTGAGATAAGTGCCAGTAGGGGAAGCAGTAAGAGCAAAATATATAAGAGAGAATGAAGACGAAAGAGAGAGGCGAGGGCTAGCAATAGGAGAGGTAAGAACACATATATATATAAGAGGAAGTCATTAAGGAAGAGAGGCAAGAACTAGTAATAGGAAAAGTAGTAAGAGAATAATATGCGAGAGCAAGTGAAGAAAGAGGAAGGCAAGGACCATCAATAGGATAAATTATATGAGGAAAACTATATACGAGAGATAATAATGAATAGAGAGAATAAATGGTGGTTGGAAAAGTAGTAAGAGCAACACATATAAGAGCCAGAAGTAGTAAGAGCACAGATATATAAGAGAAAACAGAAAAGTAGGGAAACAAGAGCTAGTAATAGGAAAAGTACTATGAGATCAATTATATAAGCGCGAAAGTAAATGAGAAAGAGAGGAGATGAATGGTATTATGAAAAGTAATTAAAACAAAATATATAACAGACATTTATGAAGAAAGCATAGGGGGGAGGGCTAACGATAGGAGAGAGAAGAACAGACAAAATATATCAGAGAAATATAAACAAAACCAGATAAGGAGGTAAGACCTAGCAATAGGAGAAGTATGAAAAGACATACTATATGAGAAATAAGGAGGAAACAGAGAAGACATACTATATGAGAAATAAGGAGGAAACAGAGAAGACATACTATATGAGACATAAGGAGGAAACAGAGAAGACATACTATATGAGACATAAGGAGGAAACAGAGAAGACATACTATATGAGACATAAGGAGGAAACAGAGAAGACATACTATATGAGAAATAAGGAGGAAACAGAGAAGACATACTATATGAGATAAGG